>LNAC01000273.1:1778858-1820933 GCA_002007465.1 Ailurus styani
GGAAGGGTAGGGGGAAGTGGAGGGGTGGGGAGGTGGGAGGAGTGAGGAGGTAGGGGGATGTGGGGGGAATGAGGGAGTGGAGGGCTGTGGGGAGATGAGGGGTGAGGGAATAGTACACAGACCTGGAGAGCTGTGTGCCCTGGGGAGGGAGGGGAGCCCAGGACTGGACACAGCCAGCCGAACGCAGAAGAAATGTCGCAGCCCAGACGCATGACGGTTCCATGAGCTGCAGTCACGCTCCTAGCCCCTCACAGCCTTTCCAGTTCCTGTAAAAGCCCAAGTCTCCATTTGTCTTGACTAAGGGTGGGTACAGCCGAGTTATTGAAACTGCCAGGGAAACAGTAGAGGACTGAGAACAAGATAAAACAGCTTCAATATGTGGCAATTTCAAAACCAGTAAATCAATCAGGATCACAGTCCCTAGTAGTGAATGCCAGACCAGAAGAAGGCGGACCACACAGTCTGCAAGGTTCCTTAGAAAAACAAAAGGATCAGGCCCTCTTCACCTTCCCCTGAAGCTGCAAGATCATGGAGCCCTACCCATCCTATAAACTCAGAGGCCACCTTAGCAAGGAAGAGGGAGAGGAAGTGAAATGTGAAAGTTTAGCATCTACTCAAAGATAGCTGTCATCCAAAATAGACCACTTAAACCAAAGGAACAGAGTTACCCTACTCCTCCACTATCTAGAGAGGTTAATGTGTTTCTAGGGAAGGGTAGGGGTTGGGATGCTAAATTGTGACTACATTTATTCAATTATTTAATAAACAAATAAAACCTAAAAAATCTATTGTCGTATATAAGAAAATCTTGCTGCTTGGGAGCCTAGGTGGCTCAGTTGGTTGAGTCTGACTTCACTCATATCATGATTTCAGAGTCCAGAATAGAGCGTTTCAGTGAGCCCCGCACACGGCTCAGTGTTCAGTGGGGAGTCTGCTTGTCCCTTTGCCTCTCCCCCAGCTTATGCTTGTGCACTCTGTCTCTCTCTCTCAAATAAATAGATAAGTCTTAAAAAAGGAAGGAAGGAAGGAAGGGAAGGGAAGGGAAGGGAAGGGAAGGGAAGGGAAGGGAAGGGAAAAGAAAAGACAAACCAAAAAACAGACTCAACTGTAGAGAACACACTGGTAGCTACCAGAGGGGAGTTGAATGGGAGAACAGGTGAAATAGGTGATGGGGATTAAGGAGGGCACTTGTTGTGATGGGTGCTGGGTGTTGTATGAAAGTGTTGAATCACTATATTGCATACTAGAATCTAATACCACACTATATGTTAACTAACTGGTAGTAAAATAAAAACTTTAAAAAATAAATTTTGAGCCTTTCTTATCACCTAACTCTCCCTCACTCTCATTTCTAATCATCTTCAAATCCTAAAATGGAGCATCGCTAAATATTAAAATATCTCTAAATTGACCACTTGCCCCCGTCTTCAGCATGACCACCTTAGTAAACATAACATCATCTCTCATCATGACTACCGTAGTGCTCTACTGTGTGATTTCCCCATATCACATATTCCAAACCCTCTCCCATTTTAGACAAAATAATCTTTCTAAAAAGCATTCTGAACATGTGTCATTTCCTTGTATTTACACTGTCCTTCACTCACCACAGAGAATTAAAACTTGCCAGTTACTTTCTGATGATATTTGGTAAAGATCAAAATCTTTAAGCCAATCCACAAAGCAGAGCTTGGTCCTTTTTTCTGTCTTCAGTGTCCTCTCACAACACGCTCCCCTTCCTTTTCTGTTATTTCTCTGAGTATCTATCACCCTGTGGGTGAGGCCATATTTATTCTCACTGCAGGGCCTTTGAATCTACCACTCACTGTGTTCTGAATGCCTTTCATAATTTTCTTTCTTTGGTTAAATTTTTCCGGGCGCCTGGATGGCTCAGTGGGTTAAAACCTATGTCTTCGGCTCAGGTCATGATATCAGGGTCCTGGGATGGAGGCCCGCATCGGGCTCTCTGCTCCGCGGAGAGCCTGCTTCCTCCCCCCCCCGCCTGCCTCTCTGACTACTTGTGATCTCTCTCTCTCTCTCTGTCAAATAAATAAATAAAAAATCTTAAAAAAAAATTTTTTTCCTACAGGTGACTCATCCTTAAGGCACACTCTACAATAAGTTTCTTTGTTAAATATTCTCAGAGAGCTGTGTTCCTTTTCCTAAGGCCACTATTTCAGTTTGCTTGACGGCATTGGATCCTGGCTCTGTCCCTGATTTACTCTGTGATCATGAGCAAGTTACTTAACCTCTTTTTCCCTATGTTTTCTCTGTTCCAAAATAATGATAATAACATCTTTTTCACCACCATGTTTTAGAGGTTAAACAAGATAATATATTTAAAACACTTATGAAAGTGCCTGACACACAAGAAGTGTGACATATTTGTATTAGTTCTTATTTGCTTTCACATTCATTATTGTGATTATTTGATGAACATCTCCCTCTCTAAGTAGTTATGTAAGTTTTATGAGGTAAGAATCACATTATGTCCTTTACAAATGACTATGATTTTTGACACATAAGAATCACTCAATATAGGGCACCTGGGTGGCTTGGTGGGTTAAAGCATCTGCCTTCGGCTCAGGTCATGATCTCAGGGTCCTGGGATCGAGCCCTGCATCAGGCTCCCTGCTCAGTGGGGAGCCTGCTTCCTCCTCTCTCTCTGCCTGCCTCTCTGCCTACTTGTGATCTCTCTCTCTCTGTCAAATACATAAATAAAATCTTTTTTTTAAAAAAGAATCACTCAATATAGATTTGTTGAATGAATGGATTTAAAGAGCTGCTAATGATAGTAATAGCATAAATAGACTCAAAATGCAAAAATGAAATGGTCATTACTATACATAATCCAAGAACATGCATCTACTACATTTAAATATACACATATTTATGTTACAAACATATATACATATACATAAACACACGTGTTTGATGTGTGTACATGCATACACTTAAGAACTACATCAAATCTGAGAGAAAATCTTACACATACTTTCACAAAATTCAGAAACAAGACTACCAACTATCAATTAGATCATTTAACATGTTTTTGAAAGTTCTTGATGATGTACTTTGCAAAGGAAATTGGAAAAAAAACCTGAAGAAAGAGGATAAATAATTATTTGCTGATGATATGATCTCTTCTTAAAACTAACCATGAAATTCTCCTTGAAACAATTATAATATACAGAATTGTCCTTCATTCTAAGACACAAAGCTTTTTTTTAATACATTGATTCTTTCAAAACTGGAAATATTCCAAATGATTCCATAATTGGAATTGGTGCCTTAAAATTTATGTGTAATTATGAAGCAGTAGATTTTTTTCTTCATGTTTAAATATTTCTCATAAAAGTAGTAATTAAACCAATTATGCACTTTAAGAGGTATAAGTTTACTTTAAAATAACTATACTTAAAAAATGTTTAAAGGTATAACATCTGAAATATAGGACATATGATTGTTTTGTAAGATAACAGATCAAAAAACAAATCATATTCAATAGTTTTCATCTATGTCAAGAATAACCAGCTAATATATACAGCAAAACCCCCAAAAATCCAATTTCCAAAATTCAATTCTAAAAAACAAATTAGAATAAAATTAATAAAAAGTGGTATATGACAAGTATAATGGAAACCACATATCTTTACACAGGAGCAAAAAATATTGTAGTAAATGAGGAGATGTCTTATAAAAATCCTGGTTAAAGTAAAAAGAAATTTTAAAAATTCAGGATGTCTCAAGTAAACCAGTTAATACAGTGACTTCAGGAAGAAATGCAACAGGAATCTTCTCTCAATTTCATATCTCATTGTATATTCCTAGATATAATCATCCTTTAGAATTATAGCGTGTGCTTAGTTTTGCAATTTCTGAGTTTCTCAAATAAAGATTATGTGCTAAACAATTTGAAATATATATAGTCACAGAGAAAAAGAGCAAGAGAGAGAGAGAGAGAGAAAAGGCATGAGTTAAGGAATAAGAAGAGAATTCACTTTTTAACTCTTTTTTTTTTTTAAAGATTATTTATTTATTTATTTCACAGAGGGAGAGAGATCACGAGGAGGCAGAGAGGCAGAGAGAGAGAGAGGGGGAAGCAGGCTCCCCACTGAGCAGGGAGCCCGATGCGGGCCTCGATCCCAGGACCCTGAGATCATGACCTGAGCCGAAAGCAGAGGCATTAACCCACTGAGCCACCCAGGCGCCCCACTTTTTAACTCTTAAAAGGTCACTTGATGTATGTGTACAAATACAAATTCTTAGGCCCTATCCCAGCATACACATCTTAAGTTTTTCTGTTTTTTGTTTTGTTGTTGTTGTTGTTTTGTTTTAATTTAATTATCTTACATCTAGTGAACGAGCTCTCTGGGAAGCTAAAAAAAGGTTCAGGAAATTAGCCTAGATGGGTATATAGATTTGTGTTCCCTCATTTTTAAGTTAATTTAATGCATCAAGTGAGTCTAAAGAGATTTCTAGCAGGATCTAAACATATCATTATTCTATAAACTTATAGATGTTCATGTAAGCTATGCTAATTAAAGCCATTTGATATTGATGAGATTTCTTTTTTTTTTAAGATTTTTTATTTGTTTATTTGACGTAAAGAGAGAAATCACAAGTAGGCAGAGAGGCAGGCAGAGAGAGAGGAGGAAGCAGGTTCCCCGCCAAGCAGGGAGCCCGATGCGGGGCTCGATCCCAGGACCCTGAGATCATGACCTGAGCTGAAGGCAGAGGCTTTAAAACACTGAGCTACCCAGGCGCCCTATATTGATGAGATTTTTTTAATTGGCCATCGTGATGAAAAAATTTTAGATAATCTAAAATCATACTACTCACTTCCTATTAGCTGGATGAGAAAATCTTGAATATTGTAATATAATTCATTTCATAAAAGGATGAGAGTAGAGTGTTTCAGAAGCCTCAGGATACTATTGGTTCTGCTGCTTTGCTGTTAAAAGTAGGCACAGAATAGTGATACTTAAGAAAAAAAATGTGCAATCATTTTGTTATGGAACCTGGACTAGATGGCCTTACAGAAGAACCAAGCGGCACTTTGAAGACCTTGGAGGATAGGAGGTTTATTTAACACTGGCGGGCTCAGAGGAGAGTGATCTCAAAGGTCTGGGCCCTGAGCACAAACAAGGGGGGTAATTTATACACTTCCTCATACTTTGCACTTTTGGAGCATGCAGGAAGTGGAGCAGGGAGAAGAACCCAGAAGAGCCCTGGGGCAGGGACTAGGGCTCCTCTTCTGGCTCTGTCAGTCATCTTAGGACAAAGATTTTTCCTCTTCTGTTTATTTGGGGTTTGGGGGCAAACGGCCATTGGACCTTCTCCCTTTTACTGCTACTGCCTCTAATGCTTTTTAAAAATTGCAAAATAAAATGCAGAAAGCACAAAATTAAGTATGTGGTTTAATGAATTATTATTATGCCTTTTTATTTACTATCCAGATCAAGAAATAGAATTTTGCAAATCATTCCAAAAGCCTCTTGTAGGTAGTACCTGGTTCCAATTGCAGAGTGCCTTAATCTCTCCTCTCCCTAAGTGATCACCATTTATAACAATGATCTTCTTACATTATAGGTTTATTATCCAAAATTTCTTGCTTGGACACCATAGCTTAGCCTTTATCATTAAAAAACAAAACAAAAACAAAACAAAACAAAACAACTATGGGGTACCTGGGTGGCTCAGTAGTTAAATATCTGCCTTTGGCTCAGGTCATGATCCCAGGGTCCTGGGATCGAGCCCCACATCAGGCTCCCTGCTCTGCGGGAAGCCTGCTTCTCCCCTCTCCCCCTCCCCCTGCTTGTGTGTTCCTCTCTCACTGTGTTTCTCTCTGTCAAATATATAAATAAAATCTTAAAAAATTTTTTAAATAATTAAAAAACAACTCTAAATTAATGTATTTTAGGTCTGTTTCTACAAATTTCCTTTTTCTCCCTTTCTTGTGCATAAGGTAGCAAGCTAAATATTTAACTTTTTATCCATTGATGGACTCAAGTCATTTGACCTTCTGGATTTTATTGATTCTTTGTATTCTCACTGTGTTCATCTGCCCTGATCATTTCCCTCAAATTGGCACTGAATCCAGAGTCTTGATAGGACTAATATTCTCACCGTTTGGCAAGAGTCTAGATGGAATTGTGTTCTTTCAACAGAAAGCCTATAGTACTTACTTGTCTTTTTATGATGTTTACTGCTAGTGGTGGTTAGTACCCAGATCCATTATTTCATTGGGGATTACAAAATGGTGATTTTTAAATTCTGTATTTCTTTTTCATTTACTAGCTGGAATCTTTTATAAGCATTTATTTTTCTCAGTTACTATCTGGTTACCAGAGGATAGAGTTGATACAAGAGAAAGGTGGGATAAAGCCTGATTCTTTCCTGCAATTACCAGTTTTTAAAATAATGATTTAGCTCCCTATCCCTACCAAGCACGTTTCAACCCATTTTTATGAACTCAAATTTAAATATAGCCGATATGTCTCCATACATTGCAATTGCTATTCTTGAAGTTCAAATTGTCCTATCATTGGCCAGTGGGGCCTCAGGTTTTCTTGAATTCTTCTGACATGACCTTAATAGTGTTTGAAACCTTCCTTATTATCTACCAGCACACAAATTTCTCCAGGCTTATACTTCTCCTGCCCCAGATCTAGAACCAGCAAGTTCTCTAAGAAGCTGTAATTACTTTTAGTGCAATATAATATTTTAAGATCACAATCTGCTCACTAGGGGTGTTCCCCATTACTAAGCTGGTCATTGTGTCTAGACTTTTTCAGTAAGTAGAACAAGGGTTGATATACATCTAAGATGGAATCCCTCATGAGCTCCTACTGACACCTCCATTTCAAATAAAGTTTTTACTTAGTCCATTCTTTAACATATCTGTAACTCCTTCTTCCAACAGCAGAATAAAATAGTCTCAAAATAACCCTCTAAACACTACCGCCAATATTATTACTGGAAATGTTAAAAAAGAAAATGCCTGTTTTCTCCATTCTTGCTCTCCTCTTTTATACTGTAGTCTCTATATAGTTAGAGTATGATCATTATGTACTGTTAGTACATGGTAAGTATGCACTGTACTATTTCTATAAGTATGCACTGTACTATTTCTCTCTTAACACTTGCTTATTTATATTCTACAGGGAACTACATAGTTAATGCTCACCACCTGTCCTTTTGTATATGTCTGTAGTCATTTTGGTTTTATGAATACCATTCTCTAGTAGATTTTTAAGGAAGGAAATAAAATATTCTTAGTTCTTGTATGTTGTTGCAGTTTATCTCTGTCCTTTTAAACCTGGCTTACAGACTCTTCCCTAGAAATTTTAATGTGCTAC
Organism: Ailurus styani; assembly: GCA_002007465.1. Lineage (NCBI taxonomy): Eukaryota > Metazoa > Chordata > Mammalia > Carnivora > Ailuridae > Ailurus > Ailurus styani. The sequence continues at coordinate 1,786,220 of LNAC01000273.1, forward strand.
TCATTTTATTCCAGTGCTGTCTAGAAATGGAAGACAATCTAATTTTCTTTGCTTTATAATCATGTGATTTGTTTTGTTTTTGATACCTATTTTTTTTTTTTCCTTTAAGGTGCACTGACTCTACCAGAATGTGTCTTGGTTTTTTCATTCAGGGTCATATTCTTAGGTTTATAGTATATTCTTTCAATTTGTAAGTTGTTTTTTGTCTTGTTTTGTTTTTTTGAAAGTGTATTTTAGGTACAGATTTTAGAATTTCTTTTACTTTCCTGATTTATTTTCTTTTTCAGGGACTCCTTTTATCAGTATTTTGGATCTTCTTTTGCCTGTCTTTTAGCATTTGCCACTTACTTTCAAGCTTGCAAAATTTTTCCTTCAGTTTTGTTTTCCTTTCTATTCATTTTTCCCTCATTTGAAATTTTTATCTGATATATCTCATAAGGTATAATCTGCTGCTTATTCCTTTTGTTTTTCCTTCCAATTTGCTCTTCATTTCCAAAATAATTTCTCTTTATTTCTAATTATTTCCTAAATGATAGTTATGATAATTATATAATTATCTCCATTTACTCATGTCTTATATCCCTGTTTTCGTTTGAATTGTATCTCCTAAAGATGTTTTGAATCTTAACCCCCAATACCTGTGAATAGGACCTTAACTGGGAATTGTATCTTTGCAGATTTATTCAAGTTAAGATAAGGTCACACTGGGGCACCTGGGTGGCTCAGTGGGTTAAAGCCTCTGCTTTCGGCTCAGGTCATGATCCCAGGGTACTGGGATCGAGGCCCGCATCGGGCTCTCTGCTCAGCAGGGAGCCTGCTTCCTCCTCTCCCTGTCTCTCTGCCTGCCTCTCTGCCTACTTGTAATCTCTCTCTGTGTGTCAAATAAATAAATAAAATCTTAAAAAAAAAAAGATAAGGTCACACTGGATTAGAGTGGGTCCAAATCCAATGACTGGTGTCCTTATAAAGAGATAATTTGGACATAGACTTACAGAGCAGAGAATGCCATGTGAAGACACAGAGATAGACACACACAGAGAAAATGCAATGTGAAGATCAGGGCAGAGATTACAGTGATGGGTATACAAGTCAGAGATAGTGAGCAACCATCAGAACCTAGAAGAGGCAAGGAAGAATTTTTAGGCTTCACACCCCTAGTAAATGTAATATGCCTTTTAAATAAACAAACAAAGAGACAAACATAAATGAAAGGATAAACTTCTTAAGCTAAAGTAATGAAAAAGTCAAGACAAGTGGTCAAAATAGCANCCTAAAAAAAAAAAAAAAAAAAAAAAAAAAAAAAGGACTCCTGTGGGTTCAGATCTTAATGGCCTAGAAGAGCATTAGGACACAGCACAGGAAAAGTACAAACAAGGAAGAAACAGTGAATGCCGAGTAAGTTCACTTTTTCCTCTTGCGACAGACACACCTGGTCCCTATCTTTCAAGACCTTGTAACTGAGGTAGAGAACCAAAACGTCAACAAAGAAAACAATAAAGTACACTGCAAATATAAATTCCAACAGCCGACCTTCTGGAAATAGTTGTGCTGACTAGAAGAGTCGCTGTGTCTGGTGCTATACAAGGAGGGATCATTCATTTGGCATATTTCCTTCCCTCAGAGATGTTTCAATTTAGTAAGAAAGATAAGATGGGTTCATGAATAATTTAAGATAGTAAAAAATAAGAACCATTTATTGCTACAAATAATAAAAGCTTTAGGAGTTTAGAAGCAGGACAGAGCACATGTGACTCGGGTAGTAATGGACATGTAAATCAGAGCTCAGAGGTTAAGTGAGAACTAAAAAGAAAATTAGAACCAGGAGGAGAGGCATAAATAGAACAGGGTTGGAACTATGAGATGACAGTAGTGAGTGGATGTCTTCAGGATGAAAGAAAGAAAGAAAGAAAGAAAGAAAGAAAGAAAGAAAGAAAGAAAGAAAGAAAGAAAGAAAGAAAATAAGACAAAAGAAAAGAAAGATCCTGCAGGATCTTAGTATTTTAAACAGGTTATCCTGATTTCATAGATCAGGAAACAGAAGATGTTTTAAATAGAGGGAAAATAAGGTAAAGGCTGTTACTTACATTTAGTAATGGAGGAGTCTGAGGAGAAAAAGAGAAAAAAAACCAAAAAGATTAGTAGGATATTTTGGACAATATCTTCCAGGAGGCTGGGATGGCAGAGGGTCATATGGTGCAGAGAAGCTCTGGGGGGTATACCCAGGGGCTGGACGGATTACACACATTTGCATATTCATAGGAATTATGAAAAGAGATGAATTAGATTTCCAGACATTCACAGTGACCTATGTCTTCTTTAAGCTTCCCCATAGTGCAAGATTCCCAGTGTCCTTTAGCAAACTGTTCTTTACTGATCATCTGCCACCGATCATATTTGAGGCCAAGCTGCCCTGGAGGTTACTCTTTGAGGTATATTAATCAGGGCTGGTATCAGATAAGAAGGCTTGACAGTTCTGAATCTCAGAAATGGCTTCAGTAATAGAGACATAAAACTCCATTTTAATGCTAATAAACACAATTCTGCTGTCATAAATCTCAGAAAAGTTATAAAAGAAAGGATTCAGGTTACCGAAAGAATGAACGATATCAGATCCAGGAAGGTAACCCTAGACCCCATTTTAATATCACTTTGCACAGAAACAATTCTACAAGGTAGAAAAGTCATAATGTTGCCTTCAAGTAAAAGAAAAAAGGGGAAAATGACCCTTGTGCTGTTATTTCAACTGGAAGCTTGAGCTATTTTGACCATAGACGCTAACCACAGAAAACACGTCCTCACCCTCTCTAATCTAATGAGTGGTTCAGTCTCTGGAGGGTTAAAATGAATTATTTTTTAGAAGATATTTTAAAGCTTACATCCTCATAAAATGCAGTTACGGTGTTCTAAGGATGACCATTTACACTGATTTTTGCACATTTCCTTGTGTATTTGCTGAAACGCATGAATGGGTACACATTTTATATACTCTTTAAACACAATTAAAGCAAATACAGAAACTACTCAGAACCTTAAAATTCGTTTTATATTCAGTAACTGACCAAAAAAGCAAAATGTCAATCATGTTTTCTAGCTGTATGCTATAATTCCAATCAAAAGAAATTGCTGTTTCACAATTTGATTTTAGGAGAGTGCTAGATCAATGTTATTGACTTAAGAGATTCATTCATTATTTATTTTAAACTTTGTTTATTACCCAAGTTTCATATAGAGACTAATTATTTAGATGGGAAACTGCAACTGTCTAAATTAATATTAAGAAAATTGAGCATTTACCCTGAGGCAGCAAAACTGGACTTTGTCAGGAAGCCGATCTGAGGAGGTAGTATGCTACAAAATGCTTAAAATTGGCCATTAAAGGGAATGAGTCTACACCATTATTTCCCACTAGAGCATAATTAAATACAAATAATAAGGGCTGTATTGTCTCTTAAGTTTCACATTTTGTATTTGCAGAAAATGGATCCATGAATGGCAGCTGTCAGAGGGGTTTGGCTTACTAATACCAACCACTAGAAGGGTTCTAATTGTGTAGTCCTAAAGAAATGGCACTTTTTTGATGGGATCGCCTTTGTTGAAATCAGAGGATTCTAAGACCACGGCCAGTGACAACTTAACAAAAATGCACCTTTGAAATGGAACTAGATAAACAAAGACTCTGGACAAAGAAGGTCATATTAAGAACAAGATCTCTTTTCATTCATTCTCAGTACTGCTAAAGCAAACTCAGCCGAGAGTTCATACCCATCCCTTTGATAATTAGCTTGAAGGGCTGTTGGGTCACATAAGGATAATCACTCAAAAAATTTTGACAGCACCTCTCATTAGAAAAATCTTTTCCTATTATTATACTGACATTTACGAATTCATTTGATGCTCCGAAAAATCTTCCAGGTAATTTTTTTTAACGTCCTATTCAAAGCATGGGAGCAGATAGATGTGAGCCCAGAGTCGAAGTAACAGTGTGGTATGGATTCAGTTGAGATGGCTAATAACTCTAATGTAAACCCATTCTTTTACACCCTGTGACAATATATTATTTGGGGTGTATTCTATACGCCAGATATTGTATTAGGTATTGCATATAGTATATGTTATACATATATAACACCAGCTATGCCCCTGTACTTATGGTCTTCAGAAGAATCAAATGGATACATATTCCCTACTGAATACTTAACTGCACTTTTGTGAATCCTATGAATGGTGTATGTCTAGGCTTCTCTATAACTCTACGTAGCCATGCAACTGAGAAAAAAAATAGAAAATACGCATTATGAATTATAGAATATCAGGAGTAAACATCGATATCAAAAATTTATGTAATTCCAATAAAAGAGAGTTTATATATTGCTCATCATTAAAAATATAACAGTTGGGACCAAAATTTATATACCAGGATGGAATGCTGTCATGAAAGACTTCATCTTTTTCATCCCTCTCTTCCTGCCTCCCTCCCTCCCTCTTTACATTTCCTTCCCTCTCCTTCTTTTGGTAAGATTGGTAAGATGGCTTTCACTAAATTTTCATGAGACTTGGTTTTATGCACATATCATATATCACTTCATAATTTTTTTGCTTTCTAGAAATAAATTTAAAATAACAGAACTTTTAATAAATGCAATGTAAATATGTCAAAATATTTTAGAGAGGCATAACACAATTTCTATACATTCATGAAGATATTCTTACTTTATGTCATAAGAAATATTTTAAGAAAGTTAATTTAAAGAGGAAACTATCGGGCGCCTGGGTGGCTCAGTGGGTTAAAGCCTCTGCTTTCGGCTCAGGTCATGATCTCAGGGTCCTGGGATCAAGGCCCATGTCAGGCTCCCTGCTTGGCAGGGAGCCTGCTTCCCCCTCTCTCTCTGCCTGCCTCTCTGCCTCCTTGTGATCTCTCTCCCTCTGTAAAATAAATAAATAAAAAATCTTTAAAAAAAAAAAAAAGAGGAAACTATCATTGAAGATGTTCTTATTCATTGGGATACATCTGATTTCATACCATGTATATGGACATACATGACCAATGGCATAACTAGATTGGAGACAGATGAGCTATATATTTTCTACATACATTTAAACTGTTTTCTGCCTCCCAGGGGGTCTGTAGTCTTTGCCATGTGACAGCATCAAACAGCTGCTCCACCATAATGCACATTCCAGCTGTTTCTCACACTTTAGTTTCCTTCCTCACTCAATCCCTGGTTGCTCTTACTGCCCCTGCTGACCCTACATCCCCTTTTCTGTACACATAAAAAATATCACTACGGGAAAAACCAAATACATGTAATATGAAACTATCTGAAATGTTTCTCAAGGCAGGATGCTTAAAACAATGTAAAGCATATCATTATGTAACCCATTCTCTCTCTAAGACATTTGGATCCTAAAATTTGACTTATTCCTTTCTAAAGAAGGTTTCCTTGAATGGGTTCCTTACAATTTTAAAGAGGCCCATTCTATTTTTGGCAAATCCCTCCTTTTTCCTAATGTGCATGCCATATCCTCTAGAGATGAACTGTTAAATTCAACATGGGCATAAAAAATGTAGGGTCACATTTAGTAGAAAATTCTAGTTGCACAGGTGCCAGGTGTAGGAGCTCACCAATATCCACACATTAATGCTCACTGCAACCGATCCAGACTTAGACAAAAAAAAGCCCCATTGCTCTTTCCTGTGTGCCTAGCAGCAGCTGAGAGGCTCTGTAAAACACAGAAATAGGATTCCAACCTGAGATGACCGGGGTAGAGGAAGATCTGACATCATTAGACAGGATTTTGAAAAGCCTTGTCAACTTATTTTAATAATCTATCCCAAATCTAAAGAGCACTCTGAAAGAATTAACATAGTATAACAGATATAGTAAAAGCCTGAGGGTGAACTTCTCTTAAAATCTATTTTGGAGATATCTTATGCCCAAGTTACAATGGTATTGGGTACTGTGCCCACATTAAGCAAATAAACAAAATACTCAACCTTTATCCTTCATTTCACAAGCATACAAACCTGCAAGCTTACCAAAATCAAGACATATATAAGAATTGCCATGTGAACAGTGAGGCAAAGAGTACCATAGTTTGGAGCAGTCAGAGAAGGAGTGAGCAGAGTATTGGTTTTCTATTCCAAGCGATCTTTAAGGAATAACAAGTTGGATTTTTAACAGAATTATGCATTGTTCTATAACTTAATAATTGTCACCATCAGATGTACTTCAATAAATGTTCTAACAAATTGATCAGTGATCGACAGAAAATATTTTAAAACCTCATACAATGAAAGATCATTAATCATTTTTAATGTTTCATATATTTGAAATGGATTTCCAAGATCTTATAAATTTTCGACTGTTTATATTAGGTTTTAAAAAATAGGGCAAACTGGAAAAAAATAAAAACAAAAACATAAAAAAAGCTCTTTCCAGTAGTTTTTAGGTCAATGGAACGTAGATTTCAACTAAATGGGCTCCGTTCTCCCAGTAGAAAATGATAGATTCTTTGACAGCTGAATGATAACAAATAGCGTATCTAATTACTCTTTGCCTTCTTTGGAATTTTAATGAAGAATTCCAGTAAATGATTACAAGTCAAAGGAATTTGGAAGGCAACTTGATCAATGTGATTGGCCAATGTATTTGACATTCATTCTCTACAAATATTCTGTAGTAGCAATTAAAATGGCATCAGCCATAAAAACAAATCCATAATTTTGAAATAAATCCAAAAGCAGACATTTTTCTGAATAGCAGTAATGACTTCAGTGAAGGACATTTCCTGGGGATTACTGACTGCTACAGCTTTATTGGATTCAGCTTTTGCAAAACCCTCAGATTTTCCCAAACAGTCATTATAACCTGAAATTGCCCTCCGTGTTCATTATTTTTACTTAATTAAGTTTCTATATTGGGGGGAAAATCACAAACAGTAAGGATGTAATAATATATAGCATAGAGTTAATTTTTCACCTCATGTTATTTTTTTCCTCGAAGTTGACAAATGATACACAATAGAAATTCCTTTCCTAATAATTCTGAAGCAGAAGAAAGGAAACTAGTATCCTTCTGAAACTGATATGATAGTATTTAAAGGAGGAAAAAACGATTATGCCTACTGCTTTTCAAAAATTGCCAGACACTTCGGCTTGGCATTTTATAATGGTTATTTCTTATTTAAGGCATTTAACCTCCATATACACTGAAAAAAATGACAGTCTCCTATCCTGTGTGATTCAAAATGGAAAGACTGACAAAAATAAGATATACGTAAAAATGCCTGACAACATTCTGAGGTATGCCGAAGTGCTACCTGATACTTTTAAGTGTACACACACACACACACACACACACTTTTAATTTTAATTTTAAATATATAGGATGAATATATATGCTATTACAATATATATGCTATTACACACACACACATATATGTATATATATATATATCTCAAATAATGTATTCTTTCAAAACTTTGTGCTTTGTTGGCAATTTTTGGCATAAGCCCTCAGCAAGTACTTAGCCAACCTGTTCAGTAGGCCTTCAATAAAGAAAGATAATGTAGAATAAGCAACACGAAGAGACACATACATGTCATGTTTCCCATCACTTTTTTATTGTCGATATAGTAGCTGTGATTTTCTTACCATTAGCCAGTTTTCAATTACAAAGAGTGACACTAAGGTATAGTGGTTAAGATTGTAAACTTGATAGGCAGGTGAAAAAAAAATGTCAAACTTTGTTCCTCAATTTACTAGCTGCACAACCTTATGCCTTATTCAGTTTTTTCATCTGGAAAATGGGGACAATAATCTACCTACCTTAAAGGGTGTCTGTCTTTCGGTTCAATGGATCATGCATGTGAAGGAATTAGAACAGAGCCTGGTATAGCAGGGGAAGTGCTCCAAGGATGCTAGGCATTATAATGATAACACCCAAACGTATATTCTGCAAAACCAGAAAGTTTGTATCATGCCTGCTCCTGATGATTTAGTGAATTCAGATGAACCACTGGATAAACTAAAGTTACACCTCAAATTTAGGAGCAAGTTCCACTCTGCTCCAGAGAAGGAATCCTAATTAGCAGCTGATGTCATCTCTGTAATGATGAGTACAGCAGACAGAGGCTGTCACGGGCACGGCACGGGATCAGAGGAAAATGCTCATTCGAGTCACGATGTGGGTCTGCTCTCCATCGCTGTCTTCTTCTACTGCTGCGGCTGCCTTGTCTTGCGGGGCGATTAATATCCAGAAAGCTACTTTCGAGCCCAAGGCCGACAAAGGCAAGCTTCTCCCAAGGGTTTTGTAGCGGAGTCGATAGCCCCAAGTGTTGCAGCTGCACACATTACAGCTAACTCCTGGGCCTCCCAACCCGAGGGGAGGGCTGCAGCTGGGGCCGCTCAGTTCCAGGCCCGCACCAGACTCTGGGCCTCGGGGCCCACGGATCACCAGTCCTTTTGGCACTGTGCTTGAAAGAGCCTGGAAGGAAGTGTAATGACTAGTCATTTCTTTTGCTGACAGAAGTCTTATTTCATCTTAAAATGGTTGTGCTTACATTCGAACACTGTCATCATTCCAACTGTGGAGTCAGGGAAAAAGTGAAAAGCCTTTTGTTAACGTTCTTTTGTTGAAATTTGTTTCTAGCAAATTAACTTTATAAAATTTGTGAAGCCTTTGATTGCACTCAGAGTTCATTTTTATTCAGTGCTTTGCATAAAATAAAGGCATGTTGTTTTGAACTGACAAAATATTATTCTCAATTTCTTTCAATGCCTCAGAGTAGTTATTGGCTTGTTTGTTTGGGAATACATGGTAGATGTCTGATGCATTTCCTTCTCTGGTGCTTATTGTTTTCTGTAGAAAATAAAATGCATCGTCTCATTCTAACTCCTTTTTTTTTTTAAGATTTTATTTATTTATTTGACAGAAGAGAGATCACAAGTAGGCAGCAAGGCAGGCAGAGGGAGAGGGGGAAGAAGGCTCCCCGCTGAGCAGAGAGCCCAATGAGGCTTGATCCCAGGACCCCGAGATCATGACCTGAGCCAAAGGCAGAGGCTTAACCTACTGAGCCACCCAGGCGCCCCTCATTCTAACTCCTGATTCTCCCTTTATCCACACTATTGTTTCTTCTCACGGGCCGCTACTCTTCTCAGTCTGAAGCACAACACTAACAACCAGTAATAATCAGGTGTATTTCAGTAAAGCTTACAGCTTACAAAGTCCTCCACATACCGGCACTTATTTCAGTTTTATAAACACCGTGAGGTGGGCAAAATAAGGAATAGTATCTATATCTTAAGACTAAGGAAACTGATCTGAAATCCCAATCATCTGCCATTCCAGTCTTGGTTTCTAGGCAGGGTGGGCTAGTTGAATGAGCATGGGCTTCAAGTCAGAAATACCTGGGTTTGGATCCGGTCTGCCTCTTTAACTAGTTGTGTTACTTAGGGAGGCCAACCGTCTTATGTTACCTGAAAGTAGAAAACCCAGATAGTTCAACAGAGATGGAGTTGAATGAAATATGAACCACAAAAACAAAACACAAAATAACGAGGGCTTTGGGTGATTGGTAAGAGTAAATAGTAGTTATTGGCTTAACTATATTCTCTCCCTTTGCATTTTTCCATGTGGGCCTGCGATTCAAATAAAAGTAAAGCGTTTGCTACCATATGGAACTGCAAAGTTTTAAAGAGCAAATGGTCAAGTATCAGCAATTCCATACAGTTCCATCTAATTCTTAAAAAGGCTTGAAGCTGTCATCTTCTCTCCCACATTCATGATGTTTGGATTTTGTTTTTTGTTTCGGCTTTGATCACTATGTGATGTTTTTTGTTTTTCCTTTTCTGGATAGATTTCATATACATATTTTAGAAAAAAATTAAAAGGTTCAAAACAACATTGTATAGGAAAAATGAAGTCCCTCACTCATCACTGGTCTCTAGTCAATACTTTCTCCTTTGGAAGCAATCACTGACAGAAGGTGTCATACTTTCCAAAGATACTTTGTTCACTGACTAGAAAACATATTGGGTCTCTATTTTTTTTTTTTACCATGTTTGTCTAATACATACATTTTACCTCTTGACAAAACAAGGCCAAAAAAAACCTGATAGATATTCTCCACAGATGCATGCAGTAGGTAAAGGGAATTAATTACCCAGTAGAAAATTGATACAGTGTTCTTAAAGAAGAGAAAAGGGACTCCATGCAGTCAAAAACAACAGATGTTGACTTACTAACCAAAGGCCCCAGGCTGAGATAGTAGGACCAAATCATGTTCCCAGGGCCTCTTTAAAAGCAAGTACACATAAAATGCTACATGTATGACGGATTCGCCCACTAGACTCAGAGCTCTCAGAGGGCAAGAACTTGAATTTGTTCATCCCTGTACCCACAATACTGCAGACCTAGATCTTGACAGATAGAAGGCATAAATACATTTTGAGGGCATAAATGAATATTTTGCTACTTATTGAAATTTTTCTCAAGTTTTTGCAGTAAGGCCTATTTAACATCGTCACAATATTACCATCTACTATTTATCTTTTCTAAGCAGATGTTTTCCCACGTGTACCTTACCTGTTTTGCAATTCTTCTTATTTTTCTAAATCTCAGTAAACAATCTAAATTTCAAGTCCTTAAGTTAGAAGACTGCAGTGGTTATTTCTTTTAAATATATGCTACTGGCAATAGTTAGGCTTCATCCAGCACAAAACGTATTTTGGACATTCTTTGTTAGCATAGCAGAAACAGGAACGGGACATGAAGCCTGGATGGCTGTTCGGCTAACTCACTGAGCAGTAGATACAGTAATCCATTCAAAAGAGAGTACCACAAAGTATAGGATAAAGTGTACTTTTTAATGTAAAAACATTTAAGATAATCTACAAGAGTCTTTTCTGTCTCTAGCAAATATAGGTACAATATAGGTACAATGTGTATCATAGAGACTGGCCCCCAGTTGTCATTCTGTAACCANATCACTGAAGTGCAAGATTACAGAGAACCCAAAGATCAGGGGGGGGTGGGTGGGTAAACCGCTTTGCATTCATGGGACAGGAATACGATGTCCAGTTTCCCTTCATGGGACAGGAATAAATTCTTTCCCCAGGAGTGTATACTGGTTTGGAACACTGAAGTTCAATTCAAGAGGAGTACATAAAACAGGAAGCCAAGAATTGCTTCAACACTATCCAAGGCTGATGGACAGATGAAGGCTTTCTGTTCCAGCAAGGCCAAATGTGCTGGACCCCAATATCGGGGGCCAGCTGAAATAAAGGAGTTGTGAAAAGGGGGACTAAAAGAGACCTGGACTGGAAGCTAGCTATGAAAGTAATGAGAGGGAAGGGGAGGGGAGGGGAGGGGAGAAAGGAAAGGAAAATGAAAACAAATGTCAGCTTCATCTATACATGACAATTATAGGTTTAATTCAAATTTCTATTAGACTCAATAGTTACATCTATAAACTTCAAATTGTTACTAGGATTAAATGAAGCTTTGTAAACTGAAGACTTGCTTTATTATTTTGTTTCCCACAATATCTAATACGTGCATTGTATGGATGAGCATGCTGCTCAAATGCCTGGGGTTGAATAATGTAAAATTTAGATTATCTTAGAATTCTAGCTATCTTAGAATTGAAGAATCTATTCTAATTATCAATTGATAATCTAGTTATCTTAGAATTGAAAGTCTTCTGGTTTAAACTTTCTTACCTATAGTTTACGTGTTTAAATGGACATGGAATTTTAAAGTGGTACATATTTAATCGATGAGGAGGGTTTTTTTTTTCTTTTTAAATGTGGACCCAGTGTTACAGAACCTGGACAGGCTCTCCCGGCGTTAGAACCAAGCGCGCTCGGAGATCTTGGAGGATAGGAGATTTATTTAATGTCCTTAGGCTCAGAGGAGAATGGTCTCCAACAGTCTGAGGCCCGAGGGCAAACTAAGGGGGTAGCACAAACTAAGGGGATAATTTATAGGCTTTAACTTCCCTATACGTAGCACTTTCGCACCCGGGCAGGCAGGGCAGGAGGGAAAACCCGGAATGGCCCTGGAGCCCGGACTGGGATTCCCCTGCTGGCTTGGTCAGCCACCTAAGAACACAGATTTCCCTTCTCACCTTCATGTTGCAGATATGTAGCTCTCCGCTAGAGCTTGTCCGTCTCATTGAAAACTCATCCTCAGTGCCTAGTGTGGTCCCTTTCACACAATCAAGATAAGTATCTTTGAATGAGTGTTTGAATTAATAATAGTGGATGTAGTTATAAGTGAGAAATCAATTATTAGTCAAAATCTTGCAAAACTGACTGTAAGTCTGAAGTGTCTTGAATCAAATTGAGCCAGTATCTCCAGCTATTTCAAATCCAACCCCTGTGAAACAATAGTAATAGAAACCAAAGTGGCCTATTTCATGATGAGAAAAATCCTAACACCAAACTAGACTTTGTGATAGAAATAGCAGCCTAGCATTGGGATGAATGTATGTAATATTTACAAAGTTTCTTTTTCTGTTCTAAATGAATTTGCCTTGCACAGTACTGGGCACTTAAAAAAAAAAGTCTACTATTTGTTGAATTAAAATGACAATCTCAGGTGCCCTTGAGTGGGTTAAGCCTCTGACTCATGATTTCAGCTCAGGTCATGGTATCAGGGTCCTCAAGTGCTACCTCAGGCTCCCTGCTGAGCTCAGAGTTGGCTTAAGACTCTCTGTCTCGGGCTCCTGGGTGGCTCAGTGGGTTAAAGCCTCTGCTTTCGGCTCAGGTCATGATCTCAGGGTCCTGGGATCGAGGCCCGCATCGGGCTCTCTGCTCAGCAGGGAGCCTGCTTCCTCCTCTCCCTGTCTCTCTGCCTGCCTCTCTGCCTACTTGTAATCTCTCTCTCTGTGTCAAATAAATAAATAAAATCTTAAAAAAAAAAAAAAAGACTCTCTGTCTCTCTCATCTGCCCCTGCCCCACCTCTCTTTCTCAAATAAATCTTTAAAAATATATACATATAATACATGTGTATACTTGGTATATATTTATGTAAATATATATATGTAAATAAATTTATATACAGTATATAAATATATGATCTATAACTATATCAGCTCAGTTGGTTGAGTGCTGACTCTTGGTTTTGGCTCAGGTCATGATCTCAGGGTTGTGAGATGGAGCCCCATGACTGGCTCCACATTCAGCAGGGAGTCTTCTTGAGATTCCATCTTCCTCTCCCTCTCCCCCTACCCCCCTTAAATAAATAAATCCTTAAAAATAAAATAAGATAAAATTAAATTAAATAAAGTAAAAGAGAATAAAATGACAATCTCAGAAACCCAACTATAATTATCGTTGGGAACTATAATTTGCCTACTCTGTCATTTCAATGAGGTATCTGGTTCCTACCCTGTCACTTTCCCTTAGGCTTCAAAATGAAAGCTATAGAAGACAAAGTGGGATCATCGCATATGTGGCTGGGATAGGAAGTATGCTGTATAGGTTCTGAAACATATTTCAGCAATTTCATAAATGGCCTGTAATTCAATCATAATCATCAAAACTTTATTAGTTTCATTTGGTTGAGCTATAAATCACCTACTAAATCACTCATATCCACATTTTCCACTATTTTAGTGGTAGTTACTGTCATAATGATGATGATGGTCCCTACAACAATTATATTAGACAAGTTCAACCATTCTTGTAACTAATTAATATTTTTTACATAAGAAATTATTTCTTTTCAAATAAGATTCCTTTTAAAAATATGTTGTTTTGAATAATTTTGTTTTTGTTAACCTCCCAGATAAGCAAATCCATTATTCATGGATCCATTAATAAAGAATTGTCAGAGCATGGTTCCTAAGTAATGTGCCTTCCTCCACCTCACACACACAGTTATGATACAATTTGATATGCTTATTGATTATACTTTTAAAAAAACAATATAGGGAGGAAAGTTTAAAACTGTTAGTGGTATAGCTTAATTGATTTAAATTGATTTATAGCTTAATTGATTTAAAACTGTTAGTGGTATAGCTTAATTGATTTAAAAGATTAAAGAAAAACAGCAAAGCTGGTATTGAGTTTAGTGCTATATTCTTTGTTGACTTTAAGCTTATTTGTTTACTAAATAATATTTACCTTCAGGGCTGTGCATATTTGTGATTTGTAGTACACAGAAAATTATTTCTAATGGAAAATCTATTTTATTCTTTAAAGACAAGAGTAACAGGTGTTTCTTTGGTATCACTGTATAATATATAGTAATTTAAGAGATACTGTTAGATTTTTAAGTAATGATGTAATATAGATATCATAAATTGACCAAAATACATACTTATATTTATTGTTTTTCTGTCAGCATATACCAGTGATTGTAAAACAAAAAGAAAAACAAAAACACCCACATTTTTTAAATAAACCTCCAAGCCCCTGAACAATAAGCAGGAACTTATTCTGACATGTAATTTATCAAACTGTGAGACTTCTGCTATTATAAACAAAAGAAGACAAAAATAAAGAAAAAAAACCACATGAAAATGAATAATAAGACTGCAATCTTGGGGAAATTTCTTTGAACAAATTGTAAATTCGGGTGTTTTTGTTGTTGATATAAACTGTAAAGCTGACCTATATAATTTAACCTTTTTGTTTTTTAGTTAAATAATTGAAAAGCAGTAATTGGAAGTAGTTGCATTATTTTCACTAAATGTAGGGAAAATCAGCTTTTGATCATGTATTTCTTTTGGTAAATCCTTTAAAAATACTGATATTTTTCATAAACCTCCAAAATTAATCCTTAATACTTCAGAGTGCTAAGGCGAGATTGGCATAGGATTTGAAACAGAAGGAAATTTAGCTGATTTTGAAAGGATTATTTTCTACAGCCTATATTAATGTTTACCACACCAAGTATTTCCTTGATGGTGTTTATTCCTCTGTGCCTCGTAGTCTGTCTTCTGGTTAAATAATCACAGCTTAAAAAAAAATCTTTTAAATGATTCAAGCAAACAACGGTGACTTTGAATTTGGATCATGTCACGTAGTGTGAGGATTCAGTGGAAGGGTAGGTTTCCTACTGCAGTTTTGTTCTTTTTTTTCTTTTTTAATTCAAGTTCTAGCTTTAATATCAAAATGTTGCCCTTATCTTCACGAATTCCCTCGCTTTTCTAAATAATAATCAAAATGGAAAGCTGACTCTTGGTAAAGTGTCAGTTGGATATTATCAGTCCTGGAGAACTGATTTCTCATTTCTCAATATTTCAATCTTTGCTCTCCGTCAAGAAAAGCACAAATAAACTAGCATTTTATGATATATTTTGTGGATCTGGAGGCTTTTTACTAAATGTATTAGCCTTTCGTTTAAATCACATTCTAATTATGGAAGCTCATGTAATATCCGAAGTTCCCCACATAGTCATTTAGAATGTTTTGGTGAGCCTGCTAATTTTAAGAACTTAATGACCCATGATATTTTCTTCAAATCCACTATGATCTATGGCATGAGTGTTCTGGAAAGACTATTTTTTCGACCTTCTATTCTTTGGAATCAGCCCAGCAAACACCTGACAAACCCAAACACTAGACTGTACAGTCACTTTTAATCCAATAAAATAACACTCTTGGGTCATTCAGATTTCAAATTCAAGGTTTGATTTGTACAGATGGAGAAGACAAGAATAAACTGACCCCGCTATTAGATATGGAAGTGCTTCAGGACTTTCTCCTGATATGGCCTATTTGTATGTAGTTCTAGATGTAAATCTCAACTTAATTAGCGCAGCTCTTTGGAGAAGCTGCAAGACCATGGGCCTGTGCTGTGCCCCAAGCAAATGCTAGCAAGCTCTCCCAAGAACTGTGGAACTTACTCTTCATCAAATGTATTAAATGCAAAAAATAGAAGTAGCGGACCACCGAAAACACCTTCCCCACTCTGTAATTAGGGATCGGTGTGCATGCCATGTCAACGAGTCTGTATTTATTATTTCCTGCTTAAATAAACCTGTGCTGGAGATGTGTACACATTCCTGTGTGTGGACACATTGGCATTCCCTACTCAAACACACAGAAGTCAAATGCACATATTCCTGCATCTTATTTATCAGAGAATTTCATTGTTTTGCAAGTTATTCTAAGTGAGCATCAGGCATTTGTGGCTTGGAGTCTGGCACTACGTAATTCCTTATTTAATAGAAGAATAGAGAGCACGTACAGGAAAATATTCATAAATTGTCAGCACATCTGTTGTTACTGCCCTCAGGGCCACATTCATTTAAGCCTCCTGTTTTCCAGACATTTTTCTATTTTCAAATATATGCTGTTCTTGGATCTGGCACAGAACCAATCAAGCTGCCTTTTATAACCTGGCTACACCTGTTTCTGCAGGTGTGGTAACGGAGAGAGGGCATTTTCAGGATGGAGGGAAAGGACTACCTGGGATTCATTTGGAGCTAGGCATTTCCTCACTGCAGCCCAGCAAGCAGCTTCTGGGAATTTCTCATGAAGCACATTAGTAGAATTTTTCTCTTTCATATCAGTGTGGCTTCACTTAGAGCGAGAACGTCTCCTCTAATGTGGTTTTCAAATGAGAACAGGTATTTTGGAAGAATTACCTTTTTTCTTTTGTGTAATATTTTGACTTTATTTTACCCCCTTTTTGTTAACATCGTCATATGTGAATTTGCATGTTAGTTTTGTGTGTGTTTAAAGGACTTTTATATTACCGTCTTATTTTATGTTACTTTACTTCATTTATTTACTTATTTGACTTGTGCTGACGGTGCACGATTGACAGTAACACTCATAATGTAGTGGAGCTCATTTTACTCGGCCTTCATTTGATCTTTTGCCCCAAGATCAGGCACATTTCTTTCCTTCTGTCAAGCATACTTCCAGGTGCTCACAACACACTGGTATCTGCAGCCATTTCCCTGCCTCTCTGTGTGATTGGGCTTCTACCAGTTGAGCTGTATGTTTTCCAAGCGTTAGAAGCATTGCTTCAAACCATTTATACCAATGGAAACTTTTATCACAATAGGTAAACATATTCACTACTGCATGAACTTAAAAGAAAAAAAAGAGTGTGAAATATTTGGTATTTTTGCCCATTAAAAAAAAAAACTCAAATGTTTTCTTTTTTTGGTTTGTATTTTTTAGATTATTTATTTATTTATTTGACAGAGAGAGACACCGTGAGAGGCAGGGGGAACAAAAGCAGGGGGCGTGGGAGAGGGATAAGCAGGCTTCCAGCTGAGCAGGAAGCCAGATGTGTAGCTCAATCCCAGGACCCTGGGATCATGACCTGAGCTGGAGCCAGAGGCCTAATGACTGAGCCACCCAGGCGCCCCCAAAACTCAAATGTTTTCTAACAGCCCAGGCATTCATACAATGTCCCAAATGCTATTTAATTTAGGTGTGAACAGTGAAATAATAGACTATTTGATGTCGAGGGGGGATGAGTTGGGCACATATAAATCAATACAATAGCCACTAACCATATAGAACTCTTCATATTCAAATTCAAATTAATTAGAATGAAATAAAGTTAAAAATTGAGTTCCTCAGTTGCTATGTATTCAATAGCTGCAGGCAGCTTGTAGTTACCAAATTGAACAGCACAGACAGACCATTTCCATTACCACAGAAAGTTCTATTGGATAGTACCAAAGGGAGACTCTGTACATTCAAATGAATCTGCAGTTGTCTAATTCCTTGTTCCAAATGAAAGAAATCAAAACCAAAAATTGTTGATGAATAACATCTCTCGTGGTTTAGGCAAGAAATGATTCATAATTCAAGAGGTCTGGGTGGCTCAGTCAGTTACACATCTGCCTTTGGCTCCCAGGGTCCTGGAATGGAGCTCCGCATCAGGCTCCTTGCTCAGCAGGGAGCCTGTTTCTCTCTCTGCCTGCCGCTCCCCCTGCTATGCTCTCTCTCTGACAAATAAAATCTTTAAAAAAAAGAAATGATTGGGCGCCTGGGTGGCTCAGTGGGTTAAAGCCTCTGCCTTCTGCTCAGGTCATGATCTCAGGGTCCTGGGATCGAGCCCCACATCGGGCTCCCTGCTCGGCAAGGAGCCTGCTTCCTTCTCTCTCTGCCTGCCTCTCTGCCTACTTGTGCTCTCTCTCTCTCTGTCAAATAAATAAAATAAAATCTTTAAAAAAAAAAGAAATGATTCATAACTCTAAAAGATTGGCAAAGTGTACGTGTATATGTTTTAGGTTTAAGAATGTGAATTTAAAAAATGTGAATTTTTGTTTATGATTCTCCATTTTAACCCATATGTCAATTAATTTGCTATTTATTCCCCATGCTACTACCAGATAAAGCACTTTTACTCAGATGTATGGGATAATGAAGCATATCTACCTCAGAGAGTGGTGATTGTACCATGGCTCTTTCGCCAAGGCCCTGTGGCAATTTGGGAAGGTTTTGTTTCCAAGATTTTGTTTCTTTACCCACGAAATAGGAGTCTTAATAAAACTTATGTGATGGGTTGTTATAAAAACTAAATGAGTTAACGATGGTAAAACACTTCTGTCTGTGACTAGCATAGACAGGGGAATAAATAACTGAAGAGTTGTGAACAATTTGCAAAATGTCTATGCATATTATTTCAGTTAATTCTCAATTAATTAATTAATTAATTATTTTAGATAAGAAAGGGGTCCTACAGAGCTGCAGTGAACTGCTAAGTTTGATGTTTGGTAATTCATTTCTCTGACTTCAAAACTTACATCATTATGTTTTTCTTATGTAACACTTACCCTCATGAACTACTCGAAAAAGCAAGCATGCTACCAAATTATTTTCATTTGAATGAAGACTTCTGGTTTATTGTTCATTTACAGATTTTATCAATGATGGCAAAATGTCATGATTTGAGACACAGAAGCTTAGTAGATCTATTTCACTTGATGTTTTCTAGTCAATAGAGCAACTCAGTTGTGTTTTGAAACAGAATAACAAAATCATTTTCCTCCAGCTGAGTATTCATCAATGAGTTCGTGTAAACCTATTGTAGAGCAGTAGAAAACAAAGAGAGTTTGAATCCATATTTATCTTAATTTTAAATCATATACTAGCTCTCGTATAAGGTTTTCTATACCAAATCACCTAGATCCTTGCTGATGGAGACAGATCTCTACTATAATACAGGTCAATATCACAATAAAGGACAAAGACAAGTTCTGCAATTGGTAACATTTGAATGTTAATTTCCTAGCTAATACTGAAGAACATATATTTAATCCCTAGTGTTTATGGTTTATACTAGTTATCTCCCTTCCAGAAATCTACAGATTAGTGAAAAGAGATAGGGCTTTCAAAAACTACTGTAATACAAAGAAGAATATGTTAAACACAGTCAGAGACATGTACTATAGGGAGTTTAAACAACATTGAGTTTGCATTGTATTAGAGGAGTGGGATTCAACTTCATGGGAGAAGTGACCTTCAATATAAGTATAAGGGAGAAATAAAGTGTGAACTGGAAGAGATAAGAAAAAAACTATTCCCTATCATCTGGGTGAGCTAAATTTTCTTTTGGTATCTTCTCATGATTTCTGACATTTTCTACATTTCTCCTGTATTTCCGAATGTGAGAAACTGAATTTCTCAGATCTCTTTGCCACCAAAGTTCTCGTTTAAATTCTAACTACGGGAGACCATGGCATGCAATTAGAAGGCAGAAGGTACCCTTTTCCCCACATTAGTACCAGTGGCTGCAGTAGGCAGGCTCTGTTTGTACTCACACCAATCAGAGCAGACAAATTAGACTCCCTTAGTCACTCCGTGTGGACTCCTAACATGGCAGCCACTGAGGAACGCAGAGGCAGGCAGAAGCACTCATAGCTTCCTATAGCTCTGGAGCTGAGTAACGCCTCCCCACCATGTTACTCTTTCCAACAGTTTTATATCCTAGTTGTCTTTCTGTTTGAACTGCTTAGGCAGATTCCTGTTTTGCTGGTAGAACACTCAATGACAGAGTTAGGGAAAAGCAAAGCAAAACAACAACAACAACAAAAACAAAAGCAAAATCCATACAGGTAAAAAAGTTGGTACATGTTTTGGGAAAGGAAGCCATTCTGGTTTTCCTACCAATTAGACTAGAAACGTACTTCAGAACTGTGTTAAGCAGAGACTGTCATGCTCAACTGTTGAGTTTGTGATTTAGTAGCTTTTGGTCCTACCTCTCTGGCCATTCCTTTTTAGAGGACGTGCTTCACATAGTCACTTAAGCCTCCTTTTCTTTAGGTTTGGAAAAAAAAAAAATAGAGAACTCATTAAATCCAAGGTAACTAAAAATCTTCAAAGTGGGCGCCTGGGTGGCTCAGTGGGTTAAAGCCTCTGCCTTCGGCTCAGGTCATGATCTCAGCGTCCTGGGATTGAGGCCCACATCGGGCTCTCTGCTCAGCAGGGAGCCTGCTTCCTCCCTCCTCTCTCTCTGCCTGCCTCTCTGCCTACTTGTAATCTCTCTCTCTTGCTCTGTGTCAAATAAATAAATAAATAATCTTAAAAAAATAAAAAAATAAAAATCTTCAAAGAAATATACCCGTGTTTTTATGAGAAGGAGAGACGATAACAAATTAATGCCTACGATTTAGCTCACTGAGTTTATATGCTACTGTGGACACAGTGGGACTGGCATAGTGTCGTAAGAAAAATGAGGCCCAGAGATGTGAAGTAAATCTGTGTTGACTGTAAAAAAAATTCTAACGATATTAAGTGAAATCCCGAGGTAATATCCACAGTGGTTCGTGGGTTGGGTAGGGCAAAAAGCCGAAGTAAGTAAAAACATGCCACAAAACTTGTCTTGGTAAGAGACAGCTATATATACTCATTAACATTTGATGTTTGAAAAATACAAGTTGAAGTAAGTGTGTTAAGTATTTGGGGATATAAAATAAGAGATTGGAAGGAGAAGGTATACCATTCAAACTATTAGAATGAAAAATCAATTCAAAGAGCACTCGCCACTCAATAAAAGATAGGAAGGAAGCTAAGCCAATAACAATAAGACATGGCAAATAGGAAACACAAAGTAGGTATCGGTTGGGGTAAAGATCAGTACTCATTACTGCTGTTGATGGTTTAAAACCAGCATTTCTCAGATTGAATAAAAATGATAGTAATAACAATAAACTAAGACAATGCAACAGTCACAAATATTCATACCCCAGTGATAAAAATCTTTAAAATTACTTTAAAATTTAAAAAGTGACAACTAAAATGAAAAATTGAAATTTTTAGCAAGATGTTTTATTGCATCTTTCTCAGAAATCAATAGATCAAACAGAATAAAAAAAGAAGCAGCATATCAAATACTTCAATAAAACAATTGAGTTGCTTACTCCACTAAGTGGATATGTGTTATTTCAAAACAAATAGAAATTTCACACTTTTTAACAACATCAGAGAATATTGATAAACTATTTGTTGATTTGTTTCAATCAACAACAGTCTATTCATTAGACAGATAGTTACAAGGTATGTTCTATGTACCACAATCTGCTCTCTTCCTGGGGGAAACTAAATTATAGTAAAAAGACAAATGCCAGGATAAAAAGATTGGAAGAATGTGACCTACTTTACATTTCAAAAGGATCAGTCTACTGCAGTGAATCATAAACACAATTTTAACTTATAAAAGTTCCACAAAATTTTTTAAATTGTTTATATAAAATAAAAGACTAGAAAATTTAGTGCCTGTCCCTTAGCTCAATCAGTTTATATCTCAGATAAGAGATTAAATGCTTCTGACAGACTTATTGGAAGAAAGAAAGAAAAAAAAAGCAATGAAAAAAATGTACTGTCCTTGATTTCTCACTAAGAACTGAAGACATGGGGGCGCCTGGATGGCTCAGTCATTTAAGCGTCTGCCTTCAGCTCAGGTCATGATCCAGGGGTCCTGAGATCAAGCCCCACATGGGGCTCTCTGCTCAGTGGGGAGCCTGCTTCTCCCTCTCCCTCTGCCTGCTGCTCCCCTGCTTGTGGTTTCTCTCTCTGTCAAATAAACAGATAAAATGCTAAAAACAACAATGACTAAGAACAGGTAAACAATATTTAAAACAAATACATTAAAGATAACTTAGAAACACTGATAAAAATTTCTATGGTGTTGTAGACAGAGAAGCCAATATATTTTTAGAGATAAATTTTCCTCTATACACTATTTTCCTCTTCCTTGATGACTTTAGAATTTAACCCTCGAAAAATGGCAAAATATTTTACTTGTTTTTAATATTTACTGGTGAGGTTAACTGCTTATGTGAGTAGAAAAAAGAGCTCCGTTAGAAAGCAATTAAAAAATATATTTTCTTATTTACCTGCATGATCGAGCAATTCCAATTCTTGATATTTACCCTTGATACAAGTTCATAAATATGAAGACAGGGAAATATTTACAGGAAAGATCATTCTAGCATTGTTTATAATGAAAAATTGGAAGCAGCCTAAATGCTTCTTAATAGATGAATGCTTATACAAGTTATGGCATTTTCTTATCATAGACCACTATGTCGCAGTTAAGAATGAGGAGTAAAATGGAAAGGTCTTCGTGACATATAGAGCAGTCTGTTTCACATAGTTTACCACTGTTTAAGTTAACAGAGGCACATATGGATATGTGTAAATGCATGGAAAATGTTACAGTGGATAAACACCAAACTAGTAACAGTAGTTACATTTGGGATGTGATCTGGTAGAGTGGCATAAGGTAGGTTTAGAGCAGAGTCGGGGTGTGGGGTGGGGAAGGATTTAGGCTTTATTTAGACTTAGGCTTATGTAGAATATTTCATTTTCTTAAAGGAGAATTTATTCTCATATGAATGAGGCATTCACAGTGTAGAAGGAAATAGAACACTGAATTGTCAAAGCATAGTTTCAAAGATTAAAAACATGACTCTGCTACAAATATAAAATGGACATGTGTCAGCTATTTTATCAAATTCATTAATTAATAAAAGAGTAACATGATAAAGCTGGTTTCAAAAATACTTTAAGGATTGAAGTTTATATAGCTGTCAGAAAATGTGTTTTTTAATATGGACGTTAAAGTTGTTAAATTTTATACAAAACTAATTAATATTGTACAGGGCATTAATTAAAACCACAACTTTTGCAATTATATTTTCTATTGGATAGAAATCTACAAATAACATGTAACTCCAGTCAAAGAGCAAAACCAAACACAAATACATTCACTAGGAGATTAAACAATTCTTAGGTATGCTTGTAAAATAATAAACCAGTATAACATTAAAAGTATGTGCCACACCCTCTTTTTGCTTATTTCCAAGCATTTTATAACTTCTTAATGAAATAAATGAAAACAATAAGACATGGCACCATTTAATCCTGTATTTGGGAAATGTGCTTAATTTCAGGAAAAAATCACGATAGTATCCAAATACAGATGGTGGAGATATATTGGTATGAAAAATACTATTAACTGTAGAAAGAGAAAATCAAAATTCACTGCAGTTGATGTGCAAGACTTGATACTAGAAAATATCCACTCAAATGCCAACAAGGACATAACAGAAAGAGAGAAAAGTTTTCAGATAAGATCAGAAGAGATTGCTATTATCTACATGTAGCTCCTTTTTTCCCAGGGAATGAGATTTATTGTCATTTTTTAATCTATTCTGTATGTTATTTTTAGTTTATGTATTTTCACATCAATATATAGTATATTCCCATAGGTCATTCCACACCTTGTGTGTATATGTATGTTTTACACATTTTTCTGCTGTAATCAGAACATGATAAATGTCCCCAGATATAGATAAAGCTGGCTAAACTAATTCCCAATTACAACCAAGATTCAGGTGACCACGTTGAGCTCTGCATATGAAGAATGATAAACTAAAATATTTACACTGTGCTTGGTGTGCCACATATTATATAAATGTAAAACATTTGTTTAGAAAAGTTTTCCCATAATTTACATAAACCACTATTTTCAAATATTAGGCTTAAGTCAGGATTAGTCTAGTGAAATACTTTCTTGTACATTTTTATTGAGCTTATTTTGTCTTAATTACTTGAAGAGATTTTGCTTAATAGACTCTAATACAAATAAAGGTTGATTGACTATGCAAAGAGATAAAAAGAACCCTGGGGGTCCCTAATAATGAGGAAATATTACTGTCTTTACATTTCATGATCTTAGTTGAACTTTCCAATATGTTTATCCTGTCTGTTGGAAATCTAGCAAGAGAGGCTATCAAAGTCAATTAATAAAAGCAGAGCATCAGGTTCTATCCTAAAACTGAGAAAAGAAAAACTGAAACATGCCTCCTATGAAAGTTAGTTGGAGGGCTTAGAGTTATTGTTACAGGGTTACTTAAAGTATCAAAGGAGGGGCGCCTGGGTGGCTCAGTGTGTAAAGCCTCTGCCTTTGGCTCAGGTCATGATCTCAGGGTCCTGGGATGGAGCCCCGCATCGGGCTCTCTGCTCAATGGGGAGCCTGCTTCCCCCTCTCCCTCTGCCTGCCTCTCTGCCTACTTGTGATCTCTCTCTCTCTCTGTCAAATAAATAAGTAAAAATCTTAAAAAAAATAAAGTATCAAAGGAGATTCTTTCCCAGTAGTATTGGAAAACTAAAGGAAAGCTCTAAGATAAAGAATCTTGAAACCCTATTCCTTTCAAGGAATTTAGGGCATGCATATTTATATGGCTGTATATTAAAAAAAACCCAGCAAAAACCAAATGTTTATTTACATAAATTTGCATATACTACTTAAGTATGTAAAACTAATTAGTACAACTGAAAACGACGTATTCAAGATTCACATTTAAGGTCATTCAAAGAACTGAGGTCAACTAAGTTTTGCAAATTAGGAAATCTGACTACAGCAGGGTGTTTCTCCCAAAGCAGGGATCATTTTCAAAGAGCTTTGCTTAACAGGCAAAGGCTTCCAAGATGGTGACTGTAAAAACAAATGTCTACTTCCCCAATGTTAAAGTTGGAACCCCCTAAACATTTTTAGTGTGTTGGGGCTGCTAATCTCATTGACTCCCTCTTGTCTTGAGACTCACGTTATATCATTCTGTCTGGTAGCTGAGGAGGCTAAGTGAGCTGCCTTGGACTGATCAAACCCCTGATAGGAGATGCTCTAAAAATGGCATACTACCCCAAAGAGAGTCTAAAATTGTCAGCTCCACTTTTAAACCTTAGTGGCTTAAGCTGTTTATAAAGGATCCTAAAATAAGAAAGTTTTCTGTTTTAAATAGATAACCTATGAAGTTTTAAAAGGTGCAACATTTGGGGCATTATATTTTCTTTTCCTGAGTTATGAGGGAACTTTAATAAAACGTGTCAGTAATCTCAAATCCATTTAAACTTGCTTCCTGGGATGTACTGATTTACTGAGCCATGATCTGCCAGTGATGGATCATAGCTGATCAGGTCATTTGCTGATAAACATATTTCAGAGGATTTTCCTTTCCATTTTCTATTGAAATTCTTATACTGTAATGGTATGTCCTTGTAGTCTGACCTGACTCCCAACTTTTCTTCTTTCAAGAAAAGTCTATTTTCTGGAAATATAGCTCATCCTGTAAAACTACTTTAGCTATTTATTTAAGATCTGGGCCCTGTAAAGTAAATAACGTGCTAAATACTGAGATACAAAGTATATTTGATCAAGCAGTCAACTTTTTTAGCTCAAACTGACGCTGGTTTTGGATATTTAAGATCATTAAGGTACTTAACAGAAACTTTCCCTTTGCTAAGGGATGAGTTTTTTGTTTTTGTTCCTTGACCTAGAATTTAAGCATATGTTTTCTGATTTTCTGATGATTTTTTAGAAATAGGGTCCTTTCTCAGTCAGTCCATTATTAGCACTACCATCAAAATGTTGCTTTTATCTTGCTACCGTGCCATTCAAAAACTTAAGTTCAAAAATGGAACTTACCCATTACTGCAGGGGAGGAAGAAGTTTCCTTCAGCCCTCTTAGGGTCCCTGGCAAGGTCAGAAAATTAAAATGATAGAGACATATTAATACAAAAAAGCATAAAGAGCTACTTAATATAATTTTTTCATAACATGGGAGCCTTTATAAGGATATCAAGATCTACAGAAACTGTTAAACCTGATTACTTTTAATGCCAGACTTGATGAAGAGTGGACAGTGTTGGAGAAATATAATACAGCAAAAAGTGTGAGCAGGTGCAGTGAGCTGTGGAAAATTAGCAACGCCTGTTTGTTCATTCAGAGTCTTCTTGGCACCCCTTTGTCTTCAGAGATAACGATGCTCTTTTCCTGGAATAAAGGGAGGGCACCTCTCACAGGAGGGTTTTATAACCTCTTTCGGGGAAGAAGGGCAGGGAGAGGGAAAGTCAGGGTGACTTTCCTGACCTTCCTGTTTCTGCCATTTTGTCAAAGTCATTCATTCAGCTTAAAATACTTAATATGCAGTGGTGCTTATTTTGGGGTATCATGTCCTCAACCCTGTCACTACCCGATGAATCCAAACTCCACTGTCTGGCATTAGGAGGCCTGCATCTTCTGTCCCTGTCAATCTTTCTTTTGGACTTGACGTTGAGGCTTCCACTGTCTAAAATACCTTTACTGGTTTTCCTCCTTTTCCAATTCTTACTAACTTGTTTTAGGATGCAACCTACTTCCCACCTTCTGTAAGAGACTCCCATGGCCATTTAATTACATCTTGATCTTAACCATCTCTCCAGTCCCAGCTCACATTCTCCCTCTTTAATAAGAGACACCCCTGACTTCCCTTCCTTAAGCCATAGTATTACATATAATAATATAGTCTCCCATGTATTGTACGTGGATTATATGATTTTATAGATAAGAACCTGACATATGGGGAGGTTAAGAAGATTGCTCAAAGTAACAAAGCTGGGATTCATACCTGTTTTGTTTTGTTTGGCTCTCTACAAAGCCCTTTCTTGTAATTACAATAAATCTACTGACTTCTGAAATACTATTCATTCATTTCACCTTTCTTAATACATTTTTTATCATCTAATAAAATCCCTTATTTTGTTTAGTAGCACTTGTGCATTCACGAAATGTTTAATATATTTTATGCTTCTTTTTGTTTTCTTAAACTTAGGCACAGAATGACCAAGTGAAACATTAATATACTTCTTATCTTAGCTGCATTACAGTCATTTCAAACTAGTGATATGTCCAATATAAGAAAATAAATAGGAGAGTACTGGGGCATCTTATAAACTATGAAAAAAATACTGAATTTCCTTATTTCTTAGATATGACTGATTATAAAATTAATCATAAATTTAATTATATTTTCAGAAAAAAATCCTGGAGCATTATAAAAACACTTTGATAATAAAATACACACATATGGACACATATTTTCAGAACATTTGGCAATTAGCTTTTAGAAAAGTAGAAATAGTATACTAAGAATGAAACTTTCAATTTTCTATCAGCTATTCTGATTATGTAAATATTTTAAAAAATTAAACAGAAAATTTCCCCCCAAATTCTCTGTGCTATTCGTGAATAATATATCAAACTCAAAGTTCTCTGATTATTCCTGACTCTGGCATTTAATGCATCCTTAACTGTCATTAAATGTTGTAATGAACAGCATGAGAGAAACAGATGAAGGACTGTATTTGACTTGTCTAATTCTCCTCAATTTCATGTTGATAATATTGACTTCATCTTCTTCTGATGTTTATAAAAATATTAACTTCTGGATTCTAGAGGCAAATCCTAGGAGGCCACTGAGCTGCAAAAGAAAATTTTATCTTTATACTGTCTTTTTTAATCCTTCTGGTTTCTTTCTCTATCTTCACTTGTTTTCTTTATTACTTAACTAATTTTATTTATTACTTTTTAAGCTTTTATTTTAATTCCAGTTAGTTCACATATAGTGTTCGATTAGTTTCAGGTGTACAACATAGTGATTCAACACTTCCATATATCATCCAGTGTTTTTCATAACAAGTGGACTCAATAATCCCCATCTTCCATTCGACCCATCCTCCCACCCCCTTAACTAATTTTATTTTTATTTTTAATTTTAATTGTTTTAGAAAGAAAGACAAAGAGCATGTGTGTGCAAGTGGGAGGTAGAGGGGCAGGGGGAGAGGGAGAGAGAAAATCTTAAGCAGGCCCCACACCTAACACAGAGCCGGACATGAGGTTCAATCTCACGACTCTGAGATCATGACTTGAGGGAAATCAAGAGATAACCAATTGAGCCACCCAGGCTCCCTAATTTTATTTTTAAATAATTAAAATTCAACCATTCTATTTTGTCTCTTAATTATTAACTTAGAGAACAACTAACAAAATATTTATAAACTGTGTATATGACAAAGGAATATTATCTTTGTCATTATGGAAATTTTGACAAAGGAATATTATCTTTGACTTTATGGAAAGAACTCTCAAAAATCAGTAAAGAGCAAACAATCCAATTATAACATGGGCAAAAGACATGGATAGCTACTTCACCAAAGAACATGGTAAATAAAGCACATGAAAAACTGTTCAACATCTCTAGTCATTAGGAAAATACAAATTAAAATTATAATGAAATATCATTAAATTGCCCACTAGAATGACCAAAATGAAAAACAGAGATAATACCAAATGCTACTGAGGATGCAGAGAAACTGGATCATTCATCATCACTGTCAATATTGTAAAACGGTACCGCCACTCTGGAAAATAATTTGGCAGTTTCTTAAAAAGCTAAATATTGAATTATCATATGACCTAGTTATTGCCTCCTATGCATTGGTCTCACAGAAATAAAAACACATTCACACACACAAAAGTGAATAATCCAATTTAAAGATGGGCAGAAGACATGAATAGACATTTTTCTAAAGAAGATATACAGACAGCCAACAGACACATGAAAATGTGCTCAACATCACTCACCATTAGGGAAATGCAAATCAAAACTACAATGAGATGTCATCTCACACCTGTCAGAATGGCTAAAATAAAAAACATAAGAAACAACAGATGTTGGCGAGGATGTTGAGAAAAAGGGACCTCAGGCACTGTTGGTGGGAATGCAAACTAGTGCAGCCACTTTGGAAAAGCTTATAGAGGTTCCTCGAAAAGTTAAAAATAGAACTACTTTACAACCCAGAAATTGCACTACCAGGCATTTACCCAAAGTATACAAAAATACTAACTAAAGAGGTACATGCACACTGCTATTTATAGCAACATTATCTGCAATAGCTAAATTATGGAAATAGCCCAGTGTCCAAGAAGATGTGGTATATGTAGACGGTGGAATTTGCTCAGCCATAAGAAAGAATGAAATCTTGCCATTTGCAACCACATTGTTGAAGCTAGAGAGTATTCTGCTAAGTAGAATAAGTCAGTCAAAGAAGGACACATACCATTTGGTTTCACTCATATGTAGAATTTAAGAAGCAAAATAAATGAGCCAAAAGAAAAAGAAGGAGAGAGAAAAGCAAACCAAGAAACATACCCTTAACATAGAGAACTGATGGTTTACCAGAAGGGAGGCGGGTGGGGGGATGGGTTAAATAGATGATCAGGATTAAGGAATGTACTTGTGATGAGCACAAGGTGCTGTGTGGAGTGTTGAATCACTACATTGTGCACCAGAAACTAATATTACACTGTCTGTTGGCTAACTGGAATTTAAATAAAAACAACAAAACAAAACAATACCCCCCAAAATCACACATTCACACAAAAACCTGTATGTAAATATTCACACAGCTTTTGTGTGTGAGATAGCCAAGAATTATAAACAGTCCAGATATCCTTCAAATGATGCATAGTTAAACTGTGGCACCTAAACACCATGGAATACTACTCAAAAATAAAAAGGAATGGATATTGATATGCAGAAGAGAGAATTATGCTGAGTGAAAACAGCTATTCCCGTAAGGCAATTATACTGCATGATTCCATTTATATAACATTTTGAAATTTAGAAAAAGATTACTGTTTGCCAGGGCTTAGGGAGTGGGGAGGGTTGGGAGGAGGAAGTTCTGTTCATAAAAAAGCAGCATGAGAGATTCTTGCGGTGATTGAAATAATCCATTATCTTGACTGTTTTGGTGGATGCATAGACCCATACATGTGATAAAGTCGTTTAGATTTAAGTAGGCACTGTCACATTCCTCACCCCTGCACACAGATTGCATCAATGCCGAGATCTTGATTGTAATATTGCATATTAGTATTGTATCTTACCATTGGGTAAAAGGTTCATAGGATCTCTATTCTATATATATTTTTCCAGTTGCATGTGAATCCACAATTATTTCAATAAAATTTTGAATTAAAAATAGTAAAATAAAGGTATTTTACTTTATATTATATTGAATAAATGAAAGAATAAAAATGAGGTCTTGAGTCAGTAGATCTGATATGAGGTTCTGGTGTCAGACATGGTGATCTTGATGACATCAGTTCAAGATGACAATTTAAAAATCATTGATTTACAAAAAATTAATCACAGGATAATAGGGAATGTTCTTTTTAATGATAATAGAGATGTAGAAGGTTACTAAAATCAATGAGTTTAAAAGCATTTGAAAACTGAAATTTGAATTGAAAGAAATCTGTAATTTCTTTATTTACTTAAAAAATTTTTTTAAAGATTTAATGTATTTTTTTTGACAGAGAGAGAGAGAGGCAGTGAGAGAAGGAACACAATCAGCGGGGAGTGGGAGAGGGAGTAGCAGGCTCCCTGCCAAGCAGGGAGCCGGATGTGGGGCTTAATCCCAGGGCCCTGGGATCATGACCTGAGTCAAAGGCAGAGGCTTAATGACTGAGCCACCCAGGTGCCCCAGAAATCTGTAATTTAAATACATATTGTACTAGTGAATAAATAGAATATCATACCTACTGATTGCATTCGAAAAGAAGCATAAGACTATATCTTTACATTAGAAATGCTTTTCTTTTTTATAAATTTAAAATAGTTTTCTTTGTCTAGAAGAGTATGAAATTTTAATGGCTGGTGTCATAAAAATATAATTGATAAAATACTCAGTTGATGCTGATTCTGAAAAATCTAGATACTATAGTAGTTGACCGACTAATTTATTTCTTATGACTATTTTCTAGACCAGATTCTTAAGCAGTCAGTAGACTTGTTATATAAACAAAGTAAGCATGGAGCACTCATGTACAAAGTACATGGATATCTTTCTCTTATTTTCAGAATTTTATAGGGTTATTTTTTGCATCTACATTCATTTTTTTTTTAAGAATTTTTTTTTAATTTTATTTATTTATTTCACAGAGGGAGAGAGATCACAAGGAGGCAGAGAGGCAGGCAGAGAGAGAGAGGGGGAAGCAGGCTCCCCGCCGAGCAGGGAGCCCGATGCGGGCCTCGATCCCAGGACCCTGAGATCATGACCTGAGCCGANTTTTTTTTAAGAATTTTTTTTAGATTTTATTTATTTATTTCACAGAGGGAGAGAGATCACAAGGAGGCAGAGAGGCAGGCAGAGAGAGAGAGGGGGAAGCAGGCTCCCCGCCGAGCAGGGAGCCCGATGCGGGCCTCGATCCCAGGACCCTGAGATCATGACCTGAGCCGAAAGCAGAGGCTTTAACCCACTGAGCCACCCAGGCGCCCTACATTCATTTTTTAATATAGATGTGTCTATTAGACTTTCTTTTAGCAGCTACCCTCACTGTAATACTGAATAACAAATATCCCTAAATATAGAGGCTTACACTATTATTATGTTTATGAGTTGCAAGTGATCTGGGATGGTGCCAACCTGGGCAGGTCTCCTTCAATATGCTTCAAGATAGGTGGGTAGATTAGAACAAATCTCCACATCTCCCATTTTAGGACTCAGTCTGGAAACACAGGGAATATTTTTTTCATGACGGTGACAGAAGCATAAGAAGACAAGGTCAACCATACAAGCACATTTTAAGCATTTGTTCACCTCAGGTCTGCTAACATCCTACTGACTGAAATGAATAACATGACCAAGTCCAAAGTCAGAGCATGGAAGTTTGCTTTAGCTACAATGATGCTATGGCAGGAGTGAAGATGTATAGTTCTACTCCTAGGTAGTTTAAATTTGGGTGAGATCATTAACTCAAATGATCAAAAGATCACATTCTTTGTAAGCAGTTTTACCATTTAGACATAGCTGGTTTGGGAATTATAAGAGACAACATATTTCTTTAAATTGTTTGTTAACATGCAATTTTATAATTAGCTCTGTAAAAATACTAATTTTTTAAATACTAATTTTAACTAATATCTAATTTGAGCTTCTTACTCCACTTCATCTTATATCTATGGAATACTTGCCTTCTATAATAAGATGTGTATCAGTTATCCTTTGCAATGTAACAAATCATCCCAAAGTTCATGACTTAATACATTAATTTTTTATATGCTTATGATTTTTTGGGGGATCCACAATTTGGACTTTACTCAGCTTGGATATCTTGTGCATCTGGGACCTCCACTGGGATAGCTAAGGTGTCTCAGAAAACTGGATCCTTTTCTCCACATGTCTCATCCTCAGAAAGTCTAGACAAGACTTGTGTTTCTGGCAACAGTGTTCCAAAAGGACAAGAGTAGAAAATGCAAGACACCATGAGGCCTAGGATCAGAACTCATATAATGACACATCCATTACATTTTATTAGTCAAAGCAAGTTACAAGCTACTCCTGAGATAGAGAATGAACAGTTACGGTCTCTTATATTAAATATAAACTAGGTACTGACATAAACTATGTGATAGCTTATTTGATAAATGAAGTCTATGAAATGTCCCATGTCTTGTACTTTTTCAGGCTTCTTGAGCTAGCATAACATTGTTAAAATGCTCCATTCTTCAAATTTCCACCAGTGGATTTTTTCTGTACTTTACACCTAGAGCTGGATCTCTGATCAAAGATGTCTAAAAATTTTAATCATGTTTACCATCAAAATTCTTTTGACTTTCATCCTAAACAAAGTGCGTAATATATTTAAGAACTATGTATTACCAATAAGTCATATGTTAAATGACAGTAAATTTTCTTCCTTTCAAATTAGTAAAAAGACTTGGAAACTTTTATTACATTTTTTCATTCCCTCTCAACAGGTTATTTTGCTCATCCCTAGCACCGTGTTAGATTATTAGGCAGCTTTCTTAATAAGCTAATTCTCATGAGTAGGTATATTATTCTGAAGAGGCTAACTATGGTTAACAGTGAATCTGAAAGTATAGATAATTAACACAATAGAATTTTGTTCTAACTTACGTAAGTAGTACTAGTGATTGGCAGGTGGTCTATCTAATAATGCCAAGATTGGTCTTCTATCTTATTGTTAAGACCTCTTCTAAGTCATGTCGTACTCTCCATTCATCCAGTGGATGAATTAAGGATGGGGGGGGGGAGGAGATACTTACATGGGAGATAATCCAGGTCTGGAAATAACACATATCCCTTGTTCCTGTATCCCACTGGCAGGAATTAATTTACATGGTCACATCTAAATCCAAAGAAGGTTGATAAATGTGTTCCAGCTATACGCCAAGAGGAAAAGGACATGGGCTTTGGCGAAGGCATGGCATAGTCTGCCATAGTGGAAAATAAGTGGCAAATTATCCTCTACTCTTTTACTAGTAATCAGTGATGTGTAAAGTTATTGCTATGTCCTTGAATTTTGTCTGATTGTTCAACTCAATGAGTAGAACTTTTTAGAGACAAGGCAGGATATAAGTCTAGCCACAAAGAATTCCCCTCCATGTATGTTTCCCGGGACTTGTTAAAACAGACCCCAGCTGCTATTCTTTAGACTATAAAGTAAGTTTCTCATTAATTCTGCCCCTTTAGCAGCTGACAGGCAATTTGACTGCTTGGAAAACACACTGGGTTTTTATGACCCACACGTAAGTAATCATAACCAGCCATATGTAAAACCACAAAGCATAAATTGATGGAACTAATACAATTTTAACCAACAATATTACAGGTTATATTTTAGCACTACAAGGTCCCTTTTAACATTTCAGTGTTGTCCTATAGAGGTGCACTGGATTTTGTTTTCCTATTAGAAAGATAAATAGTTTTACTAAAATTGTTCATTTCTTCAGTTTAACCTTTATCTTCGCCTTGCAAATGTTGTTTTATTTTTAGATTGTTGTGTAGTATATATATTGAGAATTTGTGTTAAAAATATAATAATTAACATATAAACATTTTAAGAGCTATTTCAGAGAGGAATAATTAATACAAAAATTCACTTCCCTGTTTTCTGTCCAAGGATTATGCTTTTTTCACCTATCGTTTTTAGAATAAGTAAGTCAAATATTACACAAATTTTCATCTTGGTTTAAAATAACTAATTTTGAGAACAAGGAGTTATTCATAATAGGGCAATAAAACATTATGCTATGCAAGTATATGTATACACACATGCACACACACGTGTGTGTGTGTGTGTGTGTGTGTGTGTGTGTATGGGGTTGAATCATGGGTCCCCAAATTCATATTTTGAAGCCCTAACCACCAATATCTCAAAATGTGATTGTTTTTGGAGACAGGACCTTTAAAGAGGTGATTAAATTAAAAAGAAGCTGCTAGGGTGGACTCTAATCCAATCTTGTGAGGAGAGGAAGATTCAACACACAGAGACACCAGTGTTGAAGACACAGAGAAATGACAACGTGAGGACACAGCAAGCTGCCATTTACAAACAAACAGGAGAGGTCTCATAAGAAACTAAGTCTGGGGCGCCTGGGTG
>LNAC01000273.1:1821138-2062426 GCA_002007465.1 Ailurus styani
TCAAAAAAAAAAAAAAAAAAAAAAAAAAAAAAAAAAAAAAAAAAAGAAACTAAGTCTGCTGATACCTTCATCTTAGACTTATACCCTCCAAGATTTGTGAGCAAGTAAATTTCCACTGCGTAAACTACCTGATCTACAGTACTTTGTTATGGCAGCTCTAGTTAACTAACAGTAATAATATATGCTAATGTTTATATATATATATATGTATATATATATATATGAAGAAAGAGATTCTATAAGAAAAAAAGCAGTGTTAAATATAGCAAATATTTAATAGTTGTGTTAAATATAACAAGTATTTAGTAGCTGAAGGCCAATTCATTTTCATAAAACCTTTGAATGTTAAATATTTGCAAGTTATATTAAAGTTAATTATTCAATAGCTAAAGTTAGTAATAAGCTTAGTTACACCACAGAAAAGAAATGAAGAAATTTAATGAGATGTCTAATGTTATCACAGATATATAAAATTGTTGGTATTTTTCAGAGCAAATTGTTGCTGATCCACTATATGTCCAACTGAACATAAAATGAAAGAAAAAATATAAAATCCAGCTTTTGTAAGGATTTTATTGCTAATCCAATTTTAAGACTTGAACAGTAGTTAGAATGAACTCCTTCATGTACACAGCAGAAAGTAACTCTATAAAAACAAACCCATCGGTGGAAAAAGATAAACCACTTATATATCCATTCCTAATCCCATCTCCAGAGACTTGTGACCCTTTTAGTTATTAAATTTTATGGGAACTCTGCTCAAATGTCACCTATCCAAAGAGACTGCCTGCCCATCTCATCATGATTTCATCCTTATTCATTCTAGCTTCCTTATTGTATTTATTGATTTCCATATAGTTTACTTGACAATAAATTATATACTTGTTTATTTGTTTAATATTTGTCTCCCACACTAAAGGAAAACAAAGATTTGTGATTGCCTTACTCCTACATCCTTGGCCTCTAAAAATGTTTTTAGCACATAGAAAATGCTCAATAACTATTTACTGAGTGGATAGATTAATTAGTATTTACCCATATTGTTTATGCTTATTTAAGTCAGTATAATTGTAATAATCACAGAGTTTCATAACTAAACCCCACCTGAACCATGAAGATCATAATTTAATTGGCAAGATTAGAAGACAAATGAATTAGGATAATTCAATTTTTAAGCCTAGGTATCCACAGTCACTATGAAAAATGGCAATTCCTCCAGCATATATCCAGAAGAAATGAAAGCAGGGGCCCAAACGGAAATAGGAACAACATGTTTATAGTAGCATTATTTACAACCGTGAAAATGTGTAAGATATACATGTGCTCATCAATAGTTAAAGGATAAACACAATGGTATATACATAGAATGGAATATGGTCCAGCCTTTGAAATAGGAGGTTCTGACACATACTCCAAGCTGGATGAAATTCAAAGACATTATTTTAACTGAAATAAGCTGGTTATAAAGGGACTAATATATGATTCCACTTATACAAGTTATTTATATTCATCAAGCTCTAATCAAACAGAACGTGGAATGGTGGTGCCAGGATTTGAGAGAAGAGACAAATGAAGAGTTCTTATTTAATGGATATAGAATTTCAGTGTTGCAAGATGAAAAAGTTCTGGATACTAGTTGCAGAACTATATGAATCTACTTAACACTGTTGAATAATACAGAAACTGGGTAAGATGGTAAATATTATATGTATTTTACCACAATTTAAAAAAAAACGTGTGCTGCCCAAAAATGCATCTATGTATTTTTTAAAAGAGCAAAATAGGGGCGCCTGGGTGGTTCAGTGGGTTGAGCCTCTGCCTTCGGCTCAGGTCATGATCTCTGCTCAGCAGGGAGCCTGCTTCCTTCTCTCTCTCTGCCTGCCTCTCTGCCTACTTGTGATCTGATCTCTCTGTTAAAAAAAAAAATCTTTAAAAGAGCAAAATACTTCTTCCTTTTGCTCTTAAATAAAAGAGTGGGAATAAAGATCCTATAAATATAATACATTCGCTCCATTAAAGTGCCTGTATTTAAATACAAGAATACCATAAGTTTTCATATCATCTACTGGATTATGATTCCAATAGAAAAAGAAAAATGAAGTTGAATGACTCATAAACAAACCCATTAAAAATAATCAAGTTTAGTAAAATATTGAAGACTATTAAGTTTGAGTTTTTCAAAATTAAATGGATGAGTAAAGTAAGGCCCAAACTCTAAAGTCAGTTGAGATGAATCTTAAAAGCTAGTCTCCAGACTCACAAATTCTTTCTACTAGATTACCTTTTTGTTAACAATATAAAAAAAAATTAGAAGTTCATATACATAATTTAATATGTATTTGAGATTTAGTTTGATTATTAATACTTTCACAATCATTATAAATGTTTTTGTTGTTTTTCAGAGACTACCATGCAGTATATTAAGACCAATTCTAAACTACTTCTAGATGTATTTATGGTCCTATCATGGAGTCATTGAAGTTGAAAAGAAATTTTCAAGTAATTACTTATTTGAAATAATAACAGTAATAGGAATAATAATAACAATAAAAGAGATCTAAATATAGTCATTATCATTGGTAGATTTCTTTCTTTTTTTCATTGTTAGCCTTCTAATTAAAAAATAGCATTTCAATAGATAGCATTTCCACATGCCCTTACACATGGCTTTTCCTCTTAGGTCAATAAAAACACTTGAATATTACCATCTCACAAAAATATATACTAACAGATTACATATTCTGCTATTCTATCCTGTCTTTGAATAGATATTTTTCATTTTAAAATCTCTAGGAGTGGGGGTGCCTGGCTGGCTCAGTTGGTAGAGCACTCAATTCATGATCTTGGGGTTTTGAGTTCGAGCCCTACACTGAATATAGAGGTTACCTAAAAATAAAATTAAAAATAAATATCCAGGAAGAATAAAGCTATTAGAGGTTTTCCTAGAAAACAAGTGTAAGCATAAATATACACTGTCATTGTGAATATATAATAATGTTGTGTAGGGAAGAGACCAAGCCACAGGCTCAGTGTTAACCCAAATTTGTCCAATTGGATTATAAAAGTCTCTGACCTAAGATCTGCCCCCATGATAAGGCCTTTGCCTTTGAATTAGAGACAGAGTATCCAGCTTCAATTCAGAACTCCCCTAGGCTTTCTCTGCCTTCATCTCTACTCTTGAGAAAATTCACATGGGGACACTCTGAAGGATGACCCAATGACAACGTGCATGTGTTCCAGGAGAGCTTGGGTTCAAATAGGTTTCTGTTATCAAGATCAACTGTTGCAAAGATTTCCTAATGCTAAATTGCTAGGACTCTTTGAAGACTGCTAGGTCAAGTGCTAAGTAAAATCTGCCTTGAACATGTTGTGAAGACACCGACCCCATTTGGCTAGTGGAAATGTCTCCCCTCTTTTCATATCTTCAGTACAAATAGTGTTTTCTTAGTTAAGAAACGTCAATCTCAGGTCAGTCTTTTGGTTTCAAATAATAACTCATTATACAGGTATTAACTAATGGGTTGAGCCATAGATAGATCCAGAATAGCTAAAAAGTCCACATACAATCAGATTATTTCCAAAACAATTTAATTTTTTTTAATTACACAACATTTTGACACAATCTGAAAGAAAAAAATGGATGGTTTAAATAATCAAATATGTTCTGAATTTACTTTATCTATTTGTTTTACTGTTCTGCATTTGCAGGTGTAATATGTGAGTATTCTGGTTAAATTGATTTATATGCTTAATTCATTTTAGGAGCCAAGCTATGTCAGACCTTTAGGCTCTAACAAACATAATCTCTAACAAACATAGTATGTTCACAGGGTGAACTCACCTGACATTCAACCCTCAGTGATCGAAGGTGGGTTATGAGAGAATTACTCCAGGCATCAAAAATAATTTAAAAGGAAAAGACACAGTAGGGATTAAACCAAAAACTAAACAAAACAAGACAGAAGATGGACTCTTAACTCTGACCCATGAAAACAGGAACAACTATTTAGCAAAAAGTTGCCTTTGGTTGCAAAGCAATAAGGGATTGTTATGGCATCCTTTAAGATTGATTAGGAAAAAGAAATCCCTACATCTATTTAACGTGGAAATGGGGTTTAATATAGAAAATAATATGCTTTAGGGCACCGCAGTGGCTCAGTGGATTAAGCCTCTGCCTCCAGCTCAAGTTATGTTCTCAGGGTCCTGGGATTGAGCCCTGCTTGGCTCTCTGTTCAGCGGGGAGCCTCCTTCCTCCTCTCTCTCTACCTGCCTCTCTGCCTACTTGTGATCTCTCTCTCTCTGTCAAATAAATAAAATCTTAAAAAAAAGAAAGAAAATAATATGCTTCAACACAATAGGAAAATGAGAGAACTGTAAATCTGCATGGGCTCTGAGTCGAGGTCCAGCTATGGTCCAGGGACATGGAAAGTTGCAGTTGTCACCTAAAGGTTAGGAACCTACAGAAAATTGCAGCTGATATCATAGCAACTCAATCATGGATGACCTTCGGAGTACAGAAATTCAGTCAGTAGCTGAATAAAACTCGCATCTATCCAAATATCTGCCACATCTTTCAGAAGGAAGAAAAAGTGATTTCTACCTCTCCCTCTGTCTTGTAAGTATCTCATTAATACATTTCATGTTTAGCAGAACCTGAAACATATCAGGAATTCTGCAGGAAATTGGAGCTGGAGGGCAGTCAAGCAAACAAAGGTCAATGATAGAAAGCATACACAAGAAGCCTGTTGGTGAAAACTCACAAAGGCAGAGGGGGGCCTTTCTTGCCATGGAATTCTGGAGGTAGCACACAGTAGTTGGGCAAGGACAAATGCCAGATTTTAAGTAAGAGGCTCTGAAACTTCAACTGTAGGGGCTTTATTAGAGACTCCTGATTAGGACAATAATGGCAAGATGAGAGACAAGGATATAATAGCAATCTTGGTTGTAGTCTCATCCTTTTAGCTCAACATACATGGGATGGAAAGTACTAACCTCTCCCCTGGTATGATCAGGAGGCTGTGTGGATGTCTTGTGATTGCAGTTACAAAACTTGTTGATCAAATGGCATTACTCATTATTTTATCATAACTGGGTGAGAAATAGCTAGCTCTCTTCTTGATATAACTAAGGAAACTGGAGTCCAAGTATTGCAATTGACCAAGATAGAGTATTTTAATTATTAGAGGAGAGTAGCTGGTTTCCATGAAATCAAATCATTTTGTGTCTTGGACAAGTTCATGTTTACTATGCTCTTCTACTTCTAACCTAGATCTGTGAAGACTTGTTTCAGAAACAGATTGAAATTTTCTTTACTTAAGATAGCATGACTTAAGTGTATTGTTTCCAAATCTTCCATCGCTACTTATTATAGAAGTATTCATTCATACCTTGTGATATATAACTGTACCTCCTGCTGTGGTAGCCAGAGTATATTTTTTTGCTTTTTTGATATCAGACTTGGCCATATGACTTGCTTTGACCTGTAGAATGTTGGCAGACATGACATAAGCAGGAGACTTAAATATGATTGGTTATCTGGGGTTTGACATAAAAAGATCATATTCTAGGGGAATATCTTGCTACCCTTCCAGGCTTTTTTTTTGTTTGTTTTCCAGAAAATTCAAGAGAAGACCCAAACCCTTCCAGAATTATGGATTCAGCCTTCTTCCATTGAATTTAGCCCCAATTAGCCTAACCCCAGAAGACTTGAATACCAGTGAACATCTGAGTGTGACATTTGTT
Source organism: Ailurus styani (assembly GCA_002007465.1). Lineage (NCBI taxonomy): Eukaryota > Metazoa > Chordata > Mammalia > Carnivora > Ailuridae > Ailurus > Ailurus styani. Next base: position 1,826,881 of record LNAC01000273.1, read on the forward strand.
TTATTAGCCACTGAAATTCTTATGTTTGTTTTAGTTCTTGTTTTACTGTTACATAGCAAAAGCTAATACAGTGTTGTTGGTTGCACTGACTACTTTAGTCTTCAATTATATTCACCTTTATTCTTCATCTTGATATGGTAAAAGGCATTCTTAGAGGGTCTTTTGTGTATCTGGCTGAGTATTTCTTGCTGTATAGTAGTAATCTTATTTTCCCAAAATAATCAGGATTAATTATTTCGATCAGTAATTTTTTTTCTCCTACTTGTCCAGTGCCATGAAAAGTTCAAAAATTTCAGTCTCTTTCTACTTCAGTGGGAGCCTTGCTGTGTCTTCTGGTGGAATCATTCATCTCTTACTGATGATGGTCTTTGTGGCAGAGAATATTAGGGCCAACAACCATTAACACCCTTCCTTGAAGTTGACTTAGGGCCATGTGGCTGAGTTCTGGCCTACAGGAATGTAATTGGAGACTTATCCCATCTGGTCTGTGGCACTTTGGAGATGACATGTTTTCTTCATTGTTCTTTCCCTGCTTTCAGCCAAATGTTGGAAGCCAGGGATTAAGAAAGAAGTTCTACGAAAAGGTTAGAGCCAGTCCTTCCACATAATAAGATAGAAGAAAGATTCCACCAAATTTTACATGAGCAAGAAATAAAGCTTTGTGGAGTTAAACCATTGGGATTTTGGAGATTGTTTTCTATATGACTAAAACTAGTAAGTGTGATTACTATAAATCTAAACTAGCAAAGTCCAAAGTTTTGAGGATAGTGAGCAAAAAATTATTTAATGAGTTATACGTTAAAGCTATACTGACTTCCATTCTTTGGCACTCCTGAAGATATAGTCTAGCTATAAGAAAAAGATCACCATATGTTAGTTACTCATTTAGACATATTCAGAATGGCACCTGAACTTCTGATGTTTTTCTCATAATTAGACAGTAACTGAGTCTTCAATAAGCTTATTTCAATATTCTTTAGGACCAGCTACATCTCAATAATAGAGTAAATGTTAAGACCCATATGTTGTATGGGGTGAAATGATTGCTTCATTTGTTTTGCTCTAAAATCAGCAGAAGCAGAATTTTTCATGTAAAACTATAATGATGAACTATGTCTATAGACGTTTGTGTTAATAAAAGCTTTATAGGAAGAAAAGGCAAATACACATCAGGAATAATTTTCTTTTATAGTGAGGCATAGAAATTCTCCCTATGATTAAAGAGGTCAAATTAAATTAACTTGCCTACCATATGGCTGTCTAGTTCCAATGTTTGGAAAGAAGTTAGAAGCTAATCCAGTGCAAGTGGTGATTAGCCCAATGTTATTACTCATTGGCTCTTTGAAGAGATTAATAGTTAATAAAATAATCATAAAAGTTTATTCCATCATGATTACTCAGTATTTATTTTGGGAAATCAAGATTATTGGGTTTATGTCCTTGGTGGATATCTTATTAACTGAATGTGGCAGAAATAGGTTAGTTATTTCTAACAAATCTGTTTCTTGCTAGGCACACAGCTACATTACTGTGGGAAGTTGCATTTTCTAAGGATGATTGCAACAGTATCTCCCATTGCCCATACTCTCATTCATTGTGATCTTGCCACTCTCCTGTTGAAAAGTGGTATATATTTCTCTAATATTGCTGACAAGATATGGCAGAACCAACACTGTGCCAATTCCAGCATAATTCTATATTGAACAGGCAGTTTCATTTTTCCTGCTCCTTGGAATACTTGCTTTTAGATGTTTCCTCTAGAAACTCAGCTGTAATCTTGTAAAAATCCCATGTTACATGAAAGACTACTTGGGGATGTTCTGGTCAACAGCCATAGTTGCACTACCAGTAAACAGTCAGTATCAATTGCCAGTTGTGTGAGGGGGCTATGTTGAATTTGAAGATCATTGGCTAGACTTTTTTATGGTTACTGACCCAGCCAACATCAAATTGCAACCACGAATGAACCTATGTGAAAACCATCCACCTGAGTCTGGTTAACTTTCAGATCAATGAGAGCTAAGAAGGAATCCTCCTTTGAAGGCATTAAGATTTAGGGGAGTTTGTTTAAGATTTCGGGTGGTTTGTTAAGCAGTAATAGATAACCACAAGAATCTTCCCAACCATCTGCATGGTGCAATATGACTCTGGCCATAGGACTGTGTTCTGGCCAATGAAATATGCATTGGAGATGTTAAATACTATTTTCAGACTTGACTTGGCCCATTAAAAAACAAAACAAAAAAATAAAACCTGCCATGTAATCCAACACTCTCTCTCTCTCTTTCTGGAAGTTGGTATACAAGATGAATCTGGAAACCACATGATGAAGAAGTCAGAGTCTAAGTCACAGCAGGGCTTTGAAGAACTATGTAAAGCAGAGACCCCATAACCAGCACAAAGCTTGGACTAGCTTGACAAAGCAATAAATATTTGGGAGGTTAAACAGTTAATATTTGGGGCATATGTTATAGCAGACAGAGTTATATTAACTTATATAATATTCTGACATGTCCCTTAACTTCCATGTCTATAGAGTGGAAATAGTAAGTCCTGACCCTCACGCCTCACTGACTTCTTATAAATAACTGATTCTATACTGGTTCTTAAGATGCTTTTTAAAATAAAAAGTAGAATAAAATAACAATCATGTTGATAATTACGGTTCTTGCTATTGAAACAGAGTCTTTTAGAAGGGCTACAAACATGGACTTTGGAATCAAATGTATTTGACCCATCAGTCTTTACATGTGACTCTGGAAATTATTTGGATTTTTTGTGAAAATATAATAAGATTATAATGTATAATTGGCTATAATCAGAACCTATTAGCCACTCAATGTACAAGGATTTCCTTCTTAAAAATAAATATGTCAGTAACTGAAAAGAAATATTAGTACCAGTGCTTCTAATGGCAGAAATCCTGGTTAACTATCAGCTTTAGAACTTAAAACTATTCTTGAGAGGCAGGCAGAGAGAGAGGAGGAAGCAGGCTCCCTGCTGAGCAGCGAGCCCAGATGAGGGGCTCGATCCCAGGACCCTGAGATCATGACCAGAGCTGAAGGCAGAGGCTTTAACCCACTGAGCCACCCAGTCACCCCTGAACTTAAAACTCTTCTGAGAAATCCTCGCTTGACTTCAGTTTTTCCTTTTTTTTCCCTTGGCTTCTTTTCTTTTTTTTTTTTATTGGTTACTACTCGAAAATAAATGATTATAAATTTTGCTTTCTATTTAACACTTCTATAAGCTGAGGGAGAAAATAAGAAAACAGTATTTCACTCTTATCTTAGCAAAAACAATATGATATTCTTCACCAATCTAACAAGTAATTAAATAATTATGTATACACAGAAAATATAAGTAAATGAGGGAAAGCAATTGTCATGAAGGCTGCAAAGCTGGAGAGATCAGCATTCCTCTGTCAAACATGATCCCTAAGGAAGAAAAAGAGTTCCAATTTGGGAAATGCATTCTAGAATACAAACTGGAAAAAAAGTTATGTAAAATAAAGACATTTACCTCAGAAGAGGTATGCAGTTAAAGGATATGATTTTAAAATGAAGAAAGAAATACAATGTTTGGGATTTCAAGGAGAACGAATCATGAGTTATTGACTCATTAAAATGACTGGAGGTTCACATCAACACTGCTTTAATCTACAATATGACAAATTTTCAAGCTTATAAATATTTAACAACAATTTAAGCGATCATTATAAAGACTATGGCTAATTAAAAGTGCTATAGACTGTATAATACAGAATGCAGCAACTTTTTTATTTTTCAGTTCGAAGTAATGGTATATTGCCAATAGTTGTGACTCCACCTGAATAAAACATTTTAGCGTTTTGTGTCATTTCACATATAATTAGGGAAAGGAACACTTGCTCTTGATGTGTGGAGCAATGTAAAAACCATTTTCTATGTGTGGTCTCCTAAAATATTTTTAATTGGAAAGATATTTTACAAATTTAATATCTCTTCATCTCTGTTTCATAATTAATTTGAAAATGGGAGTCCATATGGCAGATGAGCAACATTTAATAAAAATAGCTGTCTAGCTTGCCAGAAACGGTGATGTTATAGTGAAAAGATTTGCACATTACATAATTCATGATTTTTATGGGAGACATAGGGTTAGTCATAAGAACCGTTTTGAGTTTAGAACCTAACCAAGATATACCACCGTTTCAATAATGAATAATGCAGATAACATCTACCCTCCATGAACTACAGAGCAGAGAAAGCAGCTATCTACAACATCTCATTAGGAAAAATAAATAAATAAGTGTGAAGAACATCTAGCTTGATGGAACTTGATGGAAATCTGAAAAGATTTTTTTTGTTTTATGTTCTAGAGTAATTTGTAAAAACAAGTTTGCCCATCTAGTACATAAAATCTTTGGCAAACTAAAAGCTAATTAAGCAAAACGATCTTTTTTCCTTCTTTTCGGACGAACTGGAGCAATATTTTATCATGAGGTTTTATTAGTGCGAATCATGCAGGCTATCAACATGATAAGCCTTTAGAAATAAATAAATAAAAAGCTCATGCCTGGAAAGACACAATGAGCCCAACTCATTACAGCGCCTTCCCAGCCCCAGACAGGGGTTTGCGAACTGTCAGCATTTCCAGGACTCCTGCTTCTGTTGATTACAGGAATGGAATTACAAAGATTCATTTCATATTCTAACTCAGACTTCAACAAATAAAGTGTACTTTTTTGGTTAACTTCTTGGGAAATTCAGAATATGAGGCATTCTCTTCTTGTTATAAATTTGAGAAAGCATAATTCTTCAGTCTAAAAAAGGAAGGGCTTCCCCCACTGCTTTCAACTATGGCTTTAAGAAGACAAAATTTATTTTTTGTTTTACTTATTGTGCCTCATTTGTTAACATTTAAAAGTAATTATATGTTTATACAGAAAAAAACCACATGGCACATTGAGTCACTGTCCAAAAATCTCTGTTGACAATTATTTGAACATGGGTTAAAAATCCATACATTACAGATAGATATCAAAAACTTCAAATATCTTCCCTCACACCATACTTTTCCAAAAAGGTAAAACTATTAACCAACAGATCTATGTTCATCTTTGCAGAATTATTTTTGATATACATAAAAAGGAATCACACTAGGTGTGGTATTCCACATCTTGCTTTTTTCCTTTAAGTGACTATTGTTTTCATCCTTCTGTACTAGTCTGTATATAACTATGTGATTCTTTTTAACGGTTACATAATGTTCTTTTGGGTGGATATGTCAAAATTAATCAAGGAATACTATCCAGATGGATAATTTATGTAGTTAATGCTTCTTTTGTTACTATAAACAATGATTTGTTGACCATACGTAGATATCACACTACCTTCTGATTAGGATGTGAATTCCTCAGCTAGTTACACATATTGTGTTAAAGTACCTTGTCTTCCTTGTTAACCTTTCCTTATCAGGCCAAAGAATATTTCTGTTATAGGTGAACTTCAATAAACATTATATATTGGTAATAAATACACTTTTTATAATTTGTTTGAATATTAGTTGAGTAAATTTCTAGCAGTGCTATCTAAGTCAGTTGGTATACACATGTTTAATTTTGATAGATATTGCCATATTCTCCTCCAAAGAGCTGGTACCAATAGTAGTTGAAATGTATATTTCTCCATTCCTTCACAAGCTCTAAATATTATCAAACATTTGCATGTTTCTGCATCTATTTGGTAAAAAATAAATAATAAAAATAATATCTAATTTTTATTTGCTTTCATTAAATTTAAATAAGAAGGAAATATTTTCTAATGTTTATTGAGCATTTGTAATTTCTTTTTATTCAACACGTCTGTTTCTCTGGCAGGCTACTTTTCTTGAATCCATTATAAAATAAAGAAATTAGCTCTTTATCCACATTTTTCATGGTAAATTGTTTTTTTCTTTCTGTGCTTCTCATTCTAATATTTAGAAGTTTTATCTTCTGCATAGAGTGTTACAGACATTCTATTTTTTTCCTCCTACACATTTCATTTTTATGAAACATGTACTTATTGACTGCCTTTATGTGGCAGATACTCTTTTAGATGCTTAAGATACATTACTGGATGAAATAAAGATGTTCATCTTCATAGGGAAATATTTATTGCAACAAAAAATATGATCTTAGGAATAACAGGGGAAACCCAATTTAATTTTTCCACAAAATTGGGTTGTCTGACTTTCCAAAAAAAATCTACTGAATGATTCTCATTAATTAAAAATATCCCTTTTATCACAAAGTAAATGTATTCTGATCTATTTATAGCTCCCTACTCTGTCTTAATTTCATTTTCAGCAATGCGAAATCTAGAAGATTCATAATACGTTTTAATTTACGGAGGTGCTAATCTTTCCTAATTATGAATCTTATTTTTCAAGATTTTCTTCCCTGAATCTATATTTTTTGTCTAAATAAACCTCAGCACTTTTTTTTCATTTCCCCCAAATATACAAAAACTTAATTTGTTATTTTTTTACTATAGCTGTGAATGGATAAATTAATTTCAAGAGAATTATCTCTTGTTTCCAAATGTGACTTTCTAACCAAAAACATAACTTTCTGATTATTCAAAGGTTGTGTATTTTTCTCATTAGCATTTTAAAATTTTACTCAAATATGTATTGGACATATCTAAGCAAGGTTAATTCTTAATTATAATTTATTACATTAAACTAAAATTTTACTTTTTATTTTATTTTGAGTGGTACTTTTCTTCCCCTATCTTTTCTTCTTGGTTGTTACATATTTATGTAGAAAAAAACATCAATTTTTACATTTCACATTACAAAAAGGTATATTAGTTTCCCAAGACAACTGTAATAAGTTACCAAAATCCAGTGGCTTAAAACAACAGAAATTTATTCTCTCTCAATTTGGAGGCCAGGAGTTCAACAGGGTTGCCTCCATCTGAAAGCTCCAAAGGAGAATCTGCTCCTTGTCTCTCCAGTTTCTGGCTGTTGGCAATCCTTAGGATTCCTTGGCTTACAGGTGCAACACTCTGATCTCTAATTCTGTTATCACACAGCCTTCTCTCTGTTTCTTCACGTGACTGTCTTACCTGAACAGCAGTTGTAAGATTTATGGCCCACCTTAATCCAGTGTGACTCATCTTAACTATTTAACTCTGAAAAAGACGCTATTTTGAAATAAGGTTACATTTGGAGGTTCCAGATGGCCATGAATTTTGGAGGGGCAATGTTGACCAACATACCAGGCATTGTACTCAAGTTTCTTTTTATGTCTCTCTGTGCCTCTTTTCAGTGAAAGCCACTACCTCTGCCCTAGAAAACACAGGTTTGCTTTATGGCATATAGACTAGAATTTTCTCTTCTAGAATTTCATACAAATATTTCTCATTTTGTGTCTGGCCACTTTAACATTTTCTGCAATTCGTTCATGTCCCTGGGTGTATCAGTGATTTCTTCCTTACCAATGCTGAGAAGTGTGCCATTTTACTGATATGTCACAATTTATTTCTGCATTCACAAACTGAGGAACATTTATGTTATTTCTAATTTTTGTATATTATTAATAAAATTGCTAGAAATATTCATGCATAGGTCTACAGGTGGGCATAGGTTCTCATTTTTCTTGGGAAAATTAGGATTGATAGTTATATCTTACAAGTATCTTTTACATTATAAGAAACTACCAGACTGTTTTCTAAAACTGTTGCATGATTTTACATTCTTACCAGAAATATATTACAGGTCAGTTGATGCTGCATACTTTTTTACCACAGGGATTAACATAATCTATAGTTATATACATAGTTATATAATTATCTCCATGATTGTATGTAAGTTTTATAAAAGAAAAAGAATTGTCTTTTTTTATTCAGTCTAGTAAAATCTCAGATGTGTTGCAAACACATAATAATTGTTAATACAGAATGAGTCAAATCTAAATAATGACCTCAAAGTTGATGTGACAATATGTTTTCAGGTTTTAAAAATAATAGGTTAATCTCCTAGGGTTGATGTTTTCCACAGAGAGTAAAAAAGGCTGGTCTTGTCTAAACTGCATTTCTAAGCCAAACTTGTGGCTTTAATTGCTAATCTAAGGATACATGATTGTATATTCAGTGTGCCGAGTATGGTTTGTGCAGCTTATCCCCTATTTTCTTTTGGCCATAACAAACATGTCCAAACACAAAGATAACCATAATCAACAAGCGTGTTGATTTCAAAATTAGAAAATTACGTGAGTATTTAGAGACAATGAATTGAATCCGTGAGACTGCCACCTAAAGTGCCTTGAAATACTTATGATAATGGCACTTTCAGGGGAAATTTTACCAAGAACAATTATAAATTCACTCATTGAACTAGTATTTATACCAGAATATAAGAGGAATATGGCAAACAGCTAAATAGTGATTTTGGAGTCAGTACTCCCCTGAAAACCTTCTTAGTTTAGCAGTCTTTTTTCCTACAAAACAGTTTTTCTTAGGGGAAAAAAAAGTGCAAATGTTTATTGAATAGAATTGTGTTTTACATGATGTTTTTTATACCCATGGCAACACTGAACAATTCAAGAAGTGACTTACTGAATAAAAATAGCCATGATTATCTGCTTAGTCACAGGACAGAAACAGCATTAAACATTATAAAAAATGTGAAGAGATGGAACCCTCTAAGAATGCTTAAATCATTAATAATGCTATCAGGAGCTACTTTATTAAGTGTGTGGCATGACACTGGTGTTACTCACATTATTTCTTTATGTACCATGAGATCTTTAATATCTGCCTAGAGATTCATAGTAAACCATCATCAATTTAAGGCCAAATCTTGAAACAATGCAGAACTTTTCTCCCCCTTTATTCTGACATCTCTAATAGACATAAATTCATGGCTTAATATGAGCTTCAAACAAGGAAATGCAATTCTAAAAGAATGGCAGCATTCTTTAGTATTCGGTGTGTGTGTGTGTGTGTGTGTGTGTGTGTGTGTGTGTGTGTGTGTGATATTTGCTACCTTTCTTTTTTCCTTAAGAATTTATTTATTTATTAGAGAGAGAGAACACAAGCAGGGGGAATGGCAGTGGGAGGAGCAGTAGGCTCCCCTCTGATCAGACCTCAATGCAGGACTGGATCCAAGGACCCTGGGATCATGACCTAAGCCAAAGGCAGACACTTAACTGACTGAGCCACCCAGGTGCCCCTATTTGCTACCTTTCTATTAGTGATTTTAAAGAGGAAATATGCTGTTTTAAAAATTTTATGAGCACAAAGGATAGTCAGTAAACTAAAAGTTTTAGTATACATGCTAAAGAGAGTAGCTTGATTGATAAAAACGATCTCATTTATTAGGAATTGATAGTTAATTGGTAATCTGTGAGTTTTATACACATTGGAAAAAAACTGCATACCCATGATTTAGATTAAGAGGTCTGTGTCTATAGAGATAGAAGATTTATGTACTCATTTTTTAAATTTACTTTTCTCCCTCATGAGATTTTTTTTCATCTTTAGCAATGGAAAAACCAGATAAAAAATAGACATTGAGGGCGCCTGGGTGGCTCAGTGGGTTAAAGCCTCTGCTTTCGGCTCAGGTCATGATCTCAGGGTCCTGGGATCGAGGCCCGCATCGGGCTCCCTGCTCAGCGGGGAGCCTGCTTCCCCCTCTCTCTCTCTGCCTGCCTCTCTGCCTCCTTGTGATCTCTCTCCCTCTGTGAAATAAATAAATAAAAATTTTTAAAAAAATAGACATTGGGTACATTCAGAATATAGGAAATGAAACAAAAGAGATAAAAGAAAGAAAGATTGGAATCTAGCATTTTGAGTATTTTAATTCATATACAAGCTCTGTGAGATGTAAATTCAGGATAGAAGTTATAAAAGGTAAAACAATTTTTTATCTCTGTGTAATTTTATATGCTAATATTCCAGTGCTCTGAAGGGATGTTTTCATTTGAATATTTTTTTAATGCTTTACCAATCAGTTGTCTTGAGCAGCAGAAAAAAAATACCTAGTGGTTACAAGATAGTTCAGGAAATATAGAAGTGTACGTAAGTAGGACTGAAGCACGTATTAGATATAAAAGGAAAGTGCCTTGAATTAGTCTGGAGAGAAGAAGAGGAGAGTGACCAATTTCCAGTTATGGTGGTGGTACTTATAGTTTTTCAATGAAGTTTCAATACCCTACATATTTAGTGTGAGCTTTCTATATAAATATCTAGGTGTACTTGAGACACATTACAAACAGCAGTAGTGTTGCATTAAGTGTGTATTTTTAAAGCAATCAGTTAACTTTCTCAGTTTTTTTTCTCCTAAAATGTTATTAAATATATTGAATTGTTTTGTGGCCTAATATGTGATCTATTCTGGAGAATGTTCCATGTGCACTCAAAACAATTCTCCACAAACTTAAAAAGATTGAAGTCACACTGTGCATCTTTCAGGACCACAATGTCATGAAATTAGAAATCAATCAGAAGAAAAAAATCTAGAAAGAGCACAAATACATGGAGGTTAAATAATATGCTCATAAATAATGAATAGGTCAACCAAAGAATCAAAGAAGAAATATAAATTGCATAGAAACAAATGAAAATGAAATACAATGGTCCAAAACCTTTGGCATGCAGCAAAAGCTGTTCTAAGAGGGAAGTTTCTACATGAAGAAAGAAGAAAAATCTCAAATAAACAACATAAACTTACACCTAAAGGAACTAGAAAAAATGGAACAAATAGAACCAAAAACAAGCAGAAGGAAGGAAATAATAAAGATTAAGGTAGAAATAAGTGATATAGAAACAAAAAATTAATAAATAAAATTAAAATAAAAACAAAAACAAAACAAACAAACAGTAGAATAGATCAATGAAACCAGGACCTGGTTTTTTGAAAATGTTAACAAAATTGATAAACCTTTAGCCAGATTCATCAAAAAATAAAGCAAAACAAAAGTAAGAGAGGACTCAAATTAACAAAATCACAAATGAAAGAGGAGAAACAATAACCAATACAAAAGAAAAATTAATAATTATAAGAAAATATTATAAAAAACTATGTGGAAACAGATTGGGCAATATAGAAGTACTGGATAAATTCCTTAAAAATATATAACCTATCAAAACTGAAGCAGGAAGTATTAGAAAATTTGAACAGACTGATGACCAGCAATAAAATTGAAACAGTAATCAAAAAATTCCCTACAAACAAAAGTCCGGAACCAGAGAGCTTCCCAGGCAAATATTACTGAACATTTGATGAAGAATTAGTATCTATTCTGCTCAAATTAAGAGGAAGGAAAACTTCTAAATTCGTTCTTTGAGGCCAATATTACCCTGATACCAAAATAAGATAAACCACAAAGAGAAATACAGGCCAATATCTCTGATAAACATAGATACAAAAATCTTCAGCAAAATACTAGCAAATCAAATCCAACAATTAAAAAATAACACTCAGAATGATCAAATGGGATATATTCCTGTGATGCAAGTTTGGCTCAATATTCACAAATCAATCGATGTGATACATCACATTTATAAGAGAAAATATAAGAACCATGTGATCTTTTTCAATAGATGCAGAAAAAGCATTTGACAAAGTACAACATCCATGTAATGGTTTAGAGGGAAATATACCACAATGAGGTAGGTTTAGAAGGAATATACCACAACATAAGAAAAGCAGTATATGCAAGACCCACAGTGAACATCATACGCAATGGGAAAAACTGAGAACTTTCCCCCTAAAATCAGGAACAGGACAAGGATGTCCAGACTCACCACTTCTTTCAACATGTACTGGAAGTCCTAGCCATAGCAATCAGACAACAAAAGTAATAAAAGGCATCCAGATTGGTAAGGAAGAATTAAAATGTTCACTATTAGCAGATGACATGACACTACATGAAGAAAACCCTGAAGACTCCACAAAAATGTAGCACTGATAAATGAATTCAGTGAAGTCAGGATACAAAATCAATGTACAGAAATCCATTGCATTTCCATACAGTAATAATGAAACAGCAGAAGGAGAAATTAAGAAAACAAGGCCATTTACAATTGCACCAAAAATAATAAGATACTTAGGAATAAACTTAACCAAAGAAGTGAAAGACCTGTCCTCTGAAAACCATAAAATACTGATGAAAAAAATTAAATATAACACAAATAAATGGAAAGACATTCCATGCTCATGGATTGGAAGAAAAATCTTGTTAAAATGTCTATGTTACCTAAAGCAACCTACAGATTTAATGCAATTCCTATCAAAATATCAATAGTATTTTTTCACAGAACTAGAAAAAACAACCCTGAAATTTGTATGGAACCACAGGAGACCCCAGATATCAAAGGCAATCTTGAAAAAGAAAACCAAAACTAGAGGTATCACAATTTCAGACTTCATGTTATACAATCAAACTGTGGTGAACAAAACAGTATAGAACCAATACAAGAAGAGACACACAGGGCGCCTGAGTGGCTCAGTGGGTTAAGCCTCTGCTTTCGGCTCAGGTCATGATCTCAGGGTCCTGGGATCGAGGCCCGCATCGGGCTCCCTGCTCAGCGGGGAGCCTGCTTCCCCCTCTCTCTCTCTGCCTGCCTCTCTGCCTACTTGTGATCGCTCTCTGTGTGTCAATTAAATAAATTTAAAAAAATCTTTAAAAAAAAAAAGAAGAGACACACAAATCAATGGAACAGGATAGGAAACCCAGAAATAAACCCACAACTGTATGGTCAATTAATCTTCAACAACGGAGGCAAGAACATGCAGGGGGAGAAGGACAGTCTCTTCAAGAAATGGTGCTGGGAAAACTGGGCAGTTACATGTAAAAGAATGAAATCTGACCACTTTCTCACACTGTATACAAAAATAAACTCAAGGGGCACCTGGGTGACTCAGTGGGTTAAAGCTTCTGCCTTCTGCTCAGGTCATGATCTCAGGGTCCTGGGATCGAGCCCCGCATTGGACTCCCTGCTCAATGGGGAGCCTGCTTCCTCCTCTCTCTCTCTCTGCCTGCCTCTCTGCCTACTTGTAATCTCTCTCTCTCAAATCAATAAAAAAAATCTTAAAAAAAAATCTCGAAACGGATTAAAGACCTAAGTGTGCAACCTGAAGTCATATAAATCCTAAAAGAGGCATAGGCAGTAATTTCTCTGACATTGGCCCTAACAACATTTTTCTAGATAGGTCTCCTGAGGCAAGGGAAATAAAAGCAAAACTAAACTATTGAGACTACACCAAAATAAAAATCTTTTGCACAGAGAAGGAAACAATAAACAAAACTGAAAGGCAGCCTACTGAACAGGAGACTATATTTGCAAATCACATCTGATAAAGGATTAGCATGGAGAAATAGAGAACATAGAATACTTAACACCCCCAAAACAAATAATAGAATTGAAAAAAATGGGCAGAAGATATGAACAGACATTTCTCCAAAGAAAACATCTACATGACTAACAGACACAAGAAGAGATGTTCAACACCATTCATTATCAGGGAAATGCAAGTCAAAATCACAATGAGATATTACTTCACACCTGTAAGAATAGCTAAAATCAAATACACAAGAAACAACAGGCATTGGCAAGGATGTGGAGAAAAAGGGATCCTCGTGCAGTGTTGGTGGGAATGCAAATTGGTGCAGCCACTCTGGAAAACAGTATGGGGTTTCCTCAAAAAGTTAAAAATAGAATTGTCCTATGATCCAGCAATTGCACTACTAAATATTTATCCAAAGGATACAGAAATACTAATTCAAAGAAATACTAATTCAAAGGTATACATGCACCCTGATGTTTATAGCAGCATTATCTACAATAGTCAAGTTATGGAAACAGCCCAAGTGTCCACCAACTGATGGATAGATACGGAAGATGTGCTATATGTACACAGTGGGATATTATTCAGCCATTAAAAAAGAATGAAACCTTCCCATTTGCAAGGATAAGAATGGAGCTACAGAGGATAATGTTAAGTGAAATAAGTCAGCCAGAGAAAGACAAGGAATAGATGATTTCACTCATCTATGGAATTTAAGAAACAAAAGAGCCAAGAGAAAAAGGCAAACCAAGAAACAGACTCTTAACTGTAGAGAACATATTGATGGCTCCCAGAGGGGAGTTGGGTGGGAGAACAGGTGAAATAGGTGATGGGGATTAAGGAGGGCACTTACCATGATGAGCACTGAGTCATGTACAGAATTGTTGAATCACTAAATTGTACACCTGAAACTAATATAACACTGTATATTAACTATACTGGAATTAAAATTAAAACTTAATAAAGAATTAAAACATGCACAAATAATATCTTGTTTTATTTTCAGATAATATCATTAAGACTAGATCTAACCCAATTTTTCACATATGAAAAATACATTTAATGAGTAGCATGCATTCTTCCTTGAAGAAATTCTATGGCTGTATTTGAAAGTTTTAGCATTATAACTTTTAAAATAGCAATTCCTTTTCTGGATAAGATCTTTCCGACCATGTTGTGGGGTGAATATCCTAATAAGCTGTAGAGTATGGTCTTATTGTTACATCTAATGTAATGGTCTATCAGTCAAAACTTAGTAGTGTTTGGGCAGGGTGAGTAGGGAAATGTTTTTGAATTGGGAGAATTGTTAAAGCTACATCAAATGAGGTTCTCCAGGACAAGAATTTTGTTTGAAACAAACGGTTGGAAAATAAACCAAATGAATGCTGGATGGTGAAAAGATTGATAGATAATAAAATAAATAGACTCACCTAACTTTAGAATTTAAAATCTCTCCCATATTTTCTCTTTGTTCACAATGTTAATTCTTACATTGCAGCATATTTCTCTCATTTCTTTATTTGCTTGACGAAACTATGCAATTGCACTATAAATTATTTCCATTTGCAGTTCAGTGAATATGTCCTTTGTATTGCTTACCCTTAAGCCATGGTAAATTCCTAAGTATATGGATTCTTCTATTTCTTAAGTTGCATTTCCCAGATGCATTAAATATATGCTTAAATGAGCACACATACAAGAAATATTTCTTGATTATAAATACCAGCATCTGGTTTTTAGAAGGCAGAGGAAAATAACCTCTCAATGTCTCAAGTCCTGCCGTCAAACAGAAGTTAATCAATTTTGGATTTGGCATCCGACTATTGTTTTCTTTTCTAATAACTTTTCTTCTTGAACTCTGAAAGTATTTCAATTGAGTAATAAGAATTTACTTAAATAGTACTATATGTCTGGAAATATACACAAAAAAACATCATGATGTTACATCACAAAGATGTTTTACAATCTGGCTACACAGAAAGAGGTGATCTTACATAAAATTATAACTTCCTCAGAGTTCCTTACCTCTGACCTCAATCTCCCTGAGCTTTCTTATTCATCACTGATAAATGAGATTTCTGAAAACAGAGCTCCAGTCACAACAACTCCTTGCTCAAAGATCTTCAAGGTCTATATTGAGTGTAAACCCAATTAAATGTAAGTGTTGCCTCTGGAAATTAAAACCTTCAACAAAGTGATCCAACATATTTTCTATGTAATTTCCCTCTCTTCCCATACAAAGTTACGAGTGTAGGTAAAGTAGGGTTTTCTTATTTTTCTAACATTCTCAGTAAAATTTCCCCTCTCTGCTTCATTCTGTTTCTTTCTTTTCTTTTTTTCTATATGCCCTTGTCTCTATCACTTCTTCTAAAAGCTCCAGTCAATCTTTCAAAGTGTTCAAATACTACAATTTTTTAAATCTCTATTTCCTTACAATGAATATAGTACTATTTCTTTACTCTGACCTCTAGTGCCACTATTTTTATTTTCTTAAGCCATCTTTTTATTTTTTTGAAATTATTTTATCACATATACTAAAGCATGGGAGATGAACATACTGATTTTCATATCTCAAATTAAGCAATTGATAAGATTAAGTATGTAATGTGAAGTGTCAAAATAAAGTTCCACTCAGAAAGAGAACGTGATTACTAAAAGAAAAAAAAAAGATTCTTTCAAGACAAAATTGTCACATAAAAAGTATCCTCTCACATGGTTCTTCAGCCATGTGTATGGTGTTAATTGTTGGAAAGTTACAAAGAGTAAATTTCAATCAGTTAAAGACCACATATATAAGTTTGTGAAGAAGAAAAGCGGAAGGCAGATTTGTGTGATAATGAGAACCTGATACTATTTGAATGGACGGGAAGAAATGGACCATTATCAAATATTTGCCGGATAATGAGTCAAATTTGTTGCATCACTGTGTTGAACTTAACTGCCTTTTGGAGTGAACAGTTAGCAGGGGACAAATATGTAATATTGCCAAACTAGAAAGGTTGATTTGGAGAAGAGTCAATGCCATGATGTGCTCTTTTAAGAAGAGTTAGCTGATGGACAAGATTATTATTTCTTTATCACACATAAAAGAAGTGTAGAGATAAAATTTCCAAGCCACGGTGATTACATGACATTGTGAAGACTTGATCTTCTTTTAGGCTGCTCCCTGTTCTCTTGACTTCAGATCGGAATCCAAAACTCCAAACATCGTGTTCAAACAGTAAGTATCAAGGAAGAAGGGCTGAAGAAGGGTGCGACCTCCTCTCCTCTGAAAGAAATGTCTTAGAATTATGTCAAGGCATTTTTGATTAAATCTCATTGGCTATGTCCAATGAGATAGTAAGTTCTATGTTCACCCTTAATTAAAAGGGAAGTGAAAAGGATACATGGTATGATGAGCACTGGGTAATAGTCTCAATTAATGAATCATTGAACATTATATCAAAAACTAATGACGTACTACACCTTGGCTATTGAATTTAAATTTAAAAAATAGGGAAAGAAAGGGGAAAAAAGGAATCAAGACATGTGTTTATTCTAGGTTGTCATATACCTAACTAAAAATGTTAGGTATATGAACTAAGAATTCTCTTAGTTTTGAAAGAGAGAGCATGTAGTAAGGAGTATTTTGGAGTCTGTCAGAAAAAGTCCCTGGGTCTTATAAGAAGATATCTTTTGATGTCATTGAGAGTATGTTTTTAGTAGAATAATAAAATAAAATTGTGGAGATATTAAAGAGGGCATAATCAGGAAAATGAGATATCACATCCTTGATCAAAGAATGCATTTGCCTATGAAAGAATAGCAAGAAATAGGAAGCTTCTAGGGAGGGTCTCAAGGTTAAGGAAAGAGAAGAGGACTTTGCATTTTTTCTTAAAGATTTTATTTATTTATTTGACACAGAGAGAGAGAGAGACACACAGCGAGAGAGGGAAGACAGGCAGAGGGAGTGGGAGAGGGAGAAGCAGGCTTCCCGCCAAGCAGGGAGCCCAATGCAGGGCTTGATCCCAGGACTCTGGGTTCATGACCGGAGTCGAAGGCAGAGGCTTAATGACTGAGGCACCCAGGTGCCCAGGACTTTGCATTTTTGAAGGAAGTTCAGTTGTAGCTGTGAGGTGCAGTTGGAAACCTAGCATTGGAAAAGATCTGAGAAATACCTCCTGTGGATACTTTTGAAATGACGTATTTACAGATTAAAGCATGTTGAAAGGAGGACGACGATAGTTTGGTAGATTCTATCAGATAGCCAATAACTTTTCAGTTTAACAAAAGCAGAAGCCATGCATTATTAGTGAGGGGGAAAGGGAAGTAGTCCACGTGGTGAGTGGACAATGCCTGAAAATACAGATACAGAAGTTAAATAAAATGAAATTATCTGGCATGCTTCTGAATACCTGTGGCTCTTCTGGGTATGAATTGCTTCGCCTCGTCTTTGAAGGAAACTCGCACAGCCATTAAGAAAGTGCTTTATCCAAGATCTCACCTGCCTTGGGTTGCAGCGATATCACACAACTTAAAGAAATAAGCTCTCTTAGTAGCTAGAGTAAAGATATATATTTTACAAAACTGCAGTTGGCTTTCTACAGGCACTGTTATTGTTTAATTACGGAGTTCTCAAAAAAAAAAATTCTCCTTGAAAATCTTGCTGTCAGAGACAAATTCTTAGCTGGTTTTGCAATGTAATGTTGGCTTCCCAAGCATAAAGCTAGTTACACGAAGTGCTGAAATTTCACCACTAGCTTTTTCATTGAAACTATAAATAGCAACTATATTGTGCCTTGGAAAAACAAGCATGGGTTCAAAACTTGATTAAAAGCTATTTTTTTCCCTTTAAGCTGCTATGAAAGTCATCTGTAGGCTAAAACTCATAACTTATGTTTTATCCTTAGCAGACAAAGATGAAAGTAATTGGTTTGACTGTGTATTCATCCCCAAAATATTAACACAAAATGTATTTGGAGGTAGGCTGAGAAAATTTCTAAAAGGTTAGGTGACAATATCTTTTGGATTAATCTTTAAATAAGATTAAAAATCCAGTTTTTAAATAACATTCTCCCAATTTTTATGTTTTCTGATCACTCCCTGATTGTTTATAAAACAGGAATCTGATTTATTATAATGTATACTCTTCTCCTGCAGGTATTAAAAGAAATATGTCCTCTAAATAATCTGTCCCAGACAGGATGAGCATATTGTTTAAGTAAAATGACATACTTCATTTTATAATTGGTCAAAACCCCCTGAGAAATAGCTGTTCAGTTTTGAAAGTTACATGAGTGAATAAATTGCATCTTTCATTTAAAAAAAGTTATCACGATGCATTATTTCTCTGATTCAAAGTTTATCATAAAATAATTTTCATCAACATAGGAATAAAAGGGATGAAAAAGAAAGACAAAGGGATACAATTATAGTTACAAAACCTCAAGCAATAAGACTTGTTTTAATGGGTTATCTTTTCACTTACCCACTCCCACTTACATCCAATAAACCTATTGGGGAAAAAAAAAGCCCTCTTGATTCCTTTAATACATTTTTCTTTTGAATTTAATGCACTTAAATTCACTCTATATATTTCTGACCCAAATCCCAGAAAATCTAATCAGAAAGAATCCATTCCCTCAAGAAGATGGGAGCAAATATCTGTTTTCTTAGAGCTCATATAAAGAGGTGTAGTCAGCACAATACATCATATCCTCACCGAAGGCTCATTTAGAATGAATTTGGAGCATCTGACCTAGAGGAAGAAGGCAGCTGCACATGGAAGAGACTGGAATCTTGACTCTTTTGAAACAGCAAAAGAGGTGAAAGGAAATAATGCAGACTTTTGTTTGGAGTGTGCGACATGGTCTTTGAAGTGTCATTACCTTGTTAGAGAACTAGCTGTTCCATTTTCTAATTTTGTTGTTGTTGCTGTAGAGATTTATGCTCGGAAGTGCTTGAGGGACTTGAGCTCAATTTTTAGATAGGCAGCAAAGTTTTATCATGGCAATTACTAAGAAAAAGAGAGGGAGTTGAAAAGATAATTGTTTTTCATTATTTTGGAATTCTGAAAGGAGCTGGGCTTAGACACATTAATAAATTAAAAATAAAGTTACAGTTTCAGAGTGTATTATTCTGTTATACCAAATATCACATTGAATTGCAATTATTTACTTACATTTCTTTTTCATTCAGACTTTCTCATAAGAGAAAATAATGCACGCTATTCAATTTTTTAATCCCCAACCTGATATAAAAATGCTTGTCAAAAATATTTGTGTAATAAACTAACCTATGTTTACCACGTTATCTTCCACTCTTTGTTTTGTTCTTTCTGCCTTCCTTCCTTCCTTCCTTTCTTTCTTTTCTTTTCTTTTTTTTTTCTTTTTTTTCTCCTGTATAGGCACTTTCTCTTATAACTCACTATTCTTAATCAGATTATTACTTTTAGTGAATTTAACTGTATGTTTCATTTTATGAGAGTCATCAACAAGTATAGAATATATATAGAAGGAATGAAAGAATGAGAATAGATATACAAACTGCTTCTTATGAGAAAACAGTACACAAATGAGTCCAGTCAATGCAATGGGAGGACACAAATGAATGGTCTTCAAATTCTTGAAAGGCTGTATTATGAAAGAACACAGAGTCTGCATTTCTTAGCAAAAGACATATTCACAGGGGAGTTTAAATCAATAGAACAGTTGTCCAACTATGCAACAGTTGCCTTTTAAGGTGTGAGATTCCTGTCCTGGTGGCGTAAAATGGAGACTGGATTTTCTGTTTACAGGGATATTCTCAATAGCATTCCTTCCTGGAATAGAAGAAAGAATTTGTTGATTCTTTATCCATTCCTCTTAAGTATAATGGTTACCTCATAAGTTGACCAACTGCTATCCACCTCGTGATAATGTTTATGAACATATCTCTGACACAGACAATTAACAAGTGATTGCCATTCACTCTATATGTACTTTTATTTGGGGGGAGGGGTGCAGATATCTGTCTTTTTACTGGTGAGTTATAAAGGATCTAGATACATGTACCTTGTCAGATATCTTTCTTGCAAATATTTTTCTCTCATTCTCTAAGTTATCTTTTCACTTTAAAACAACACCCTGTATAGTTAACATGTAGTGTTATATTAGTTTCCGGGGTATGTATAGTGATTCAACAATTCAAAGCATTACTCAGTGCTCTTTATACGTACTTTTGACAACTGTTGTGCTAAGTCTTGGGGAATAGAGAGATTAACAAAGATATTTTTCCTTCTGGAAGCACCTAATTTACAGTGGGAGGAAAGGTAAAAAACATAACTTATGATGCAATAGGTACAATATAAGAAAACTTGTCCTTTTTTTTCTCTTCTGAATACTATGTCTGCCAAAAATATTGGGGTTTTTTTGCGAATATAGGAGGAAAACGCACATATCTATTCCTTGCAGACCTCCTGGGTTTTTCTGTGTTCTGTTTCCAGGAAAGAAAACCCTTGTTGGAAGTTGTTGTGAAAAAGGACTTTTGACTAACCAGACAATATGTACATGTTTATATAAGTTATCAGACTTCACTTCCATATAGATCCAATGAGTTTTCGAGGATCTGCTTGTTGAGTTTTCTAGAATCTGATTCTAGGATGTAGCAGTGGAAGATGATTCAAAAAAAGCAGAAAAATGATGTGGCAAGATTAGGCAACAAAATCAATGCAAATTTATTGGTTAAGTGACACCTTGTTTGTTTAGAAAAGCCAAATATGTATGTTGTTTTCTTACTACTGTAATATAAACTTGATGTCCCACAGTTCAGTACTCCCCATCATATTTTAATACATATTTCAATGTGCAAAACTCTCTTCCAGCTTCTGGACTTTGCACCTGTAATTCTCTGCTTAGAAGTTCTATCCCTCCTCAATTCTTTGCTGATACAACTCAACAGAACTTAACTATTCCTGTCTCTCATATATTAAGCCTGATTTCTACCAGGTTATATAGTTTCACTGCTGCAGATATTGTTTCTTACCATGATTTTCAAATATAAACATATGTGTGTGCACACACAGTTGGTTATATTCATTTACATTTAAATTATTAATTAGTGTTTTTCTGCTTCATTAAATTATAGACTGTTTTAGCTCAGAGCTTCTAACCTTTTTGTTTACTTTGGTAAGCCCAATCCTCAGGAGAATATTTGGCAAATAGATTTTGAGAAGCTGAAAGGAAATTTTACAGCTTACTAAAGACTACTTGTATTAGCATAAAATGAAATTTAGAGGCTGACCAGCCTTCCATCCAACAATAGCCTGTTTTTTCATTTATTAATTATTACTCAAAAGTAGAGCTTTCCTAACCTTCTATAATAGAGTGATTCTACTCCCTCCTAAAACATTCTCAGAGTTCTACAAATGAATAGATTATTTCTAATATTTTTCTGCACTGGTTATGCTTATAAGATTTACAAATATGGTGAGTATCAAGTATCTTAGCATTATTTGTTTACATGGAATTAATATTTGCATGCTGTGTCACTTTAAGTGTATTGTAAACATGTACATTTAATTTGATTAGCCATCAAGATACAATATATGCAAAGGAAAGGAAATTCTGCCCATCACACTAGTTTTCATTTTGAAAAAAAATTGTTCAACTCAATGTTTAACTTATTAATAATATGAGATAGAAAGATACATGTCTATTTTTAGTTTTATCTTGAAAACCCAGCAAGTGATTAATACTCCATTTGATAGCTAAATAAAAACAAATTCATTGCAGGTAAACTGATTTACTCTCATAAGCACTGTTAGCATTATTCATTTCAGTTACAGAGACTGTATTTTCTCATCTGTACAAAGAGGTGCTTCAACTAATGAGCCCTAGTTTCTTGCCTGGTTTACCATTCTGTGATACTACAAATTTCAGTAAGCTAATTTTATGTTTCATCTACATGCTAAGAAGATCATAACAGAGAAATAGCACTCTAGATAATTGTATTCTTTGGCTATTTAAAGTTTTCTGTTAACAAGAATGAAGATAAATGATGGAGATATCAACTCTTACATCTATTCTATGTGTTAGTAAACAGAAAAAGAAAATCTACTTTCTCAAAAAATAAAGCATTAGTGTTTTGCTAGAAGACTTAATCTCTTTCAAATATAGGTTTTCTTTTTTGAATAGCTTTTATCAAGTTTGCTATTTTATGATAGCAAGATCATCCACCCTTCTCACTGAGTATCATAAGATCTTATCTCCCTTACCTGAGTGTAGTGAGGGACCTCTTCCCCTATTGGTCACAATATAATTCTTGCAGTGGGGTTTGACTTATAACAAAGTATAAAAAAGAAACCCTTATATCTTTGTATTAAGTATCTGGAGCATGGGCATGTTCAGGATCTAGTTTATGAATACGCCCCATCCTTTCTTCATGAACTGTAAATGTTAATAAACAAATAAAGGGTGGCTTAGAAATTGAGATCTCTAGTTTTATTAATTAATTTTTAAAATGTCTTCTATTTTACTTTCATGTATTATTTTTAAAGATTTTATTTATTTATTTGACACAGAGGGAGAGATTACAAGTAGGCAGAGAGGCAGGCAGAGAGAGGAGGAAGCAGGCTCCCTGCGGAGCAGAGAGCCTGATGCGGGCCTTGATTCCAGGACCCTGAGATCATGACCTGAGCCGAAGGCAGAGGCTTTAACCCACTGAGCCACCCAGGCGCCCTATTTTACTTTCATGTATAAAGATAAGTTGATTGGGCCAGGTAATAAACTTCATTCTGTGAAAGTAATAACTCATTGATCTCAAAGAGTGTAAGTAATATCAAGTCATGTTGCAAATGATTGTCATATTATTTCATAACTTCAGGTCTCAGATTCTTTGTGGTTTGGAACTGCAATAAATCTTTCTCACATATGTCATGAAATCAGAAATGATCTCTTTCAGAAGCCTAGGTAATATATATTCTTTCTCTGTGTGTATTTCAAGCCCCACATATTATATTCTTCCTAACTAAATAGGTGTACTCAAAATTTCCATTTATTTTGGAGAGATAATTTAAATGTTTAGGAAGGAAACAACTTTGATCATCGTGACAGTTTGACTTTAGGAAAAAAATATGAAATTCCAGAATATCATCAATCCTGATAATTTTGAAAACTTTCTAAGAAATCGAACAATATAAATTGGCTTTATTTTCTTTTTTTTTTAAAGATTTTATTTATTTATTTGACACAGAGAGAGAGATTACAAGTAGGCAGAGAGGCAAGGCAGAGAGACAGGGAGAGGAGGAAGCAGGCTCCCTGCTGAGCAGAGAGCCCGATGCGGGCCTCGATCCCAGGACGCTGAGATCATGACCTGAGCCAAAAGCAGAGGCTTTAACCCACTGAGCCACCCAGGCGCCCAAATTGGCTTTATTTTCTAAAAATCCACCTTTTTTGTGTGTTTTTCAAGATATTTTCTCTACAAAAAACTGCAAATAAATTCAAGAGCATTATATTGCCAGTATTGCCCTACTTGTTGAATCAAGAAAAATTAATATCTGCCAATCAGATTGGGATTATTCTTATAGATTTATCTCCTGGAAGTTGTGTCTCTGGACCAAAAATAGTAGTTAATGTCAAGGAAAGAAAATACCAGAAATCCTATTTAATTTGGTTCTTTCTCAATGACCTCTCACATTCTGATCACATATCTCCTAGATCATTTCTTGCCCCAAATTTATATCACATAATTATTCACATAAAGGCAGCCATATGATTATATTTTAATTATTTTATGGTATCATTAATGATGAGAATTATTATGTATTAACAACACATGCTCCTCAAAATTAAAGTTTATCAGTTTTGGGAACACACTGCAGTATTTTCTACAATGTTTTTGTTATAAACTCTTCATTTATTTCAGAAGCAATTACACAACAATCTAATAATGTTGGAGTATATACATTTGTGTGGGCTTACTAATAGCATGATGAGGTCTGTAAAAGGTAAAGAATGTTTGTTTATAATCATGCTATATACTTTAACCCAGGTTATTGATTAAAGTGAAATCAAGAAGTGACAGTAATCTTTTACACAATACACTTCCCGGAATAAGAAAGAAGATGAGTGAATTAGTCTTTCTAACCCCCAGTAAAATTCAAGCAAGATTGATTTCATCTAATATTTTCAGAGGCAAGATTTTTTATAGATGTTCAATTACAATATTGTCATTTTCTTGTACTGCATATTGTATTTACAAAATGAATATTATGAATATTTCAAATAAAATATAAACAGTAATATAATTTATATGCAACATTATATTTTACTTGCAAAACTGTCAGACACTTTCACTATGGCTATGAAAATATCTGATGAATATACTTTGTATTATTTAAAGTTGGTGGTAAATATGAATGATGCTTATTTGATTACATTTTAGTGTTAAGATGAATGAATATTAAATCCAAATTTTTATGCATCAAAGAATCAGGTTTAGAAAAACTCTAGTTCTTATACTAAACTGCTTGTAAAAGTGTAAAATGTTGAGTTTAGATCAAAACAAGACTTTTTGGGGCACCTGGGTGGCTCAGTGGGTTAAAGCCACTGCCTTCAACTCAGGTCATGATCCCAGTGTCCTGAGATCAAGCCCCAAATTGGGATCCCTGCTCAGCAGGGGAGCCTGCTTCCTCCTCTCTCTCTGCCTGCCTCTCTGCCTACTTGTAATCTCTCTCTCTCTCTGTCAAGTAAATAAATACAATCATAAAAAAAAAAAAAACAAGACTTTTTGGGGCACCTGGGTGGCTCAGTGGGTTAAGCCTTTGCCTTTGGCTCAGGTCATGATCTCAGGGTCCTGGGATCAAGCCCCGCATCTGGGCTCTCTATTCAATTATTTTAATCTGAAGAGTTCTAAAAGCAGATAGAATACAGATTTAACATACTTTTTCTTGAATTTTACCTGTTTTATAGTGGGTATCAAGAAAAAAATATGAAAAACGAGTTGAAGAATAATCTCTTAAACATTTCATAAAGCTGGCATCTTCCTCAGAGGAGTCAAATGCAGGAACATTTCTGCTCAAAAAGAAAGGGGGGTGGGCTACGAATAGAAAAAAAATAAACCACAAACATAATCTTTTAATTTAATTCAATAAATCTCAATTTGCACTTACTTTAGAGTACCAGAGAATCATATGTCTTTGTCAGAGTTCTTGGTAAGGTCATGTTTATGGCCATGAAACAATATAAAGAAAAAACACCACCATCCAATTAAGAGTGTAATCAAATGTCAAAAGGATATCAGAGCAGGTATTGGTAGGTAGTCAAATCTATCAAACAACACACACTTACAGAGCGTCTACCACATACTAGTTACAGTGCATGTGATAAGTGTTTCTAATCTCCACACTGAAACTCATGAGGGTCCCATTTTAACCATTCATCTAAGAGCTCATTCATCCAGCAAATATTTATTATCAGGTACTTTGCTATTTAATAGGGATACAATAGGGCGCCTGGGTGGCTCAGTGGGTTAAAGCCTCTGCTTTCGGCTCAGGTCATGATCTCAGGGTCCTGGGATCGAGGCCCGCATCGGGCTCCCTGCTCAGCGGGGAGCCTGCTTCCCCCTCTCTCTCTCTCTGCCTGCTCTCTGCCTCCTTGTGATCTCTCTCCCTCTGTGAAATAAATAAATAAAAACCTTTAAATAAAAAAAAATAGGGATACAATAATGATAAAAACAAAAAACAAAAAACGAAAAAAACCCAGAAACTTTCTTTGCATGCTCTGAATTCACATTCTACTCCGGTAACATATACTTACCAATAAGTCATGCGAAAGTAAATTTATACTGTGAGAAAGAGAGGAGAGGAAGCAATGCATCGTGCTATAAGATTGTAAATTAGAAAAGCTAATGTATTTAAGGAAATAGAGAAAGCTTTCTTCAAATAGATTATATTGCCTTGGTTTAAAAAAAAATAAAAGTCAATCAAATGAACAAAGTTTAGGAGCTCAGAAAAGCCATACAAAGAGAAGAATATGTAAAAACTCTTGCAGAAAGAAGGTTGGAATTTCTCCCAGTATAGGTAACCAGAAGCCACCTAACCCAATGCTAGAAGGGGGAAAAACAAAACAAAACACTAACTTGTTATTTAAGGTTGGCAAACCCTTGAGTAGTGTTAGTGGTTAAAACTTTCTCCTTGGTGCAACCACACTATGGTGACTTTACTATCCAATGGCACCAAAGGAAATAAGATTAAAATTCAAGCTGAGATCACCAGTGTCGGAAGTCACATTTAATACTATCCAACTACAAGTGGCATTGTGATATCGGTTCTCACCATCTACTTGTGTCTGGAAATTGCTAATTAAAAATAACATTATTAAACCAGAGAAGGATTTAGGATATAATTAACTAAAAGAACACAAGACAAAAAAACAAAAAAAGGATATAATTAACTATTTATCAATATATTTTCTGCATATTCTTACCAACTAAGCATGCATCTAAATAATTTTATTTATTTAAGGGAACTTTCATAAATTTATTTAGTAGAAGAGTCATAATTCAAAATTTTATTGGGAGAGTAGCAAATTTTTTATTGATGTCTCACTTAAAGGATGTTAAAAATATTACCAAGAATTCTGCTGGCTGTTGCTTCCTTCTAAGACTGAGTCTAAAAGCAAGCTCTATGCCAGGCATACTTAGAAAGGGATCTCAAGGTATATATTTTTTTGCATATCCTTGGCATGGGAACTACCAGAATAGGCTCCCCTTCACTTTTGACATAAATAATCCATTGTCATCAACCAAGTGTCCTCTTGAACAGAGTAGTTTGGGAAGATGAGTTAACAAGAGGCTTTAAGGCAGACTACCGTCAACGGTGTCCATTCTATCCAACAAAATTTCACACGCACCTGTTGTTCCACATGGGAGAGTACACGCCTCCCTTTACCACACTCTCCATTGGATCTGCCAGTTTTCTTTTTTGTTCTGCTACTATCCAAACTCTAGCTGAAGCAAATTTATTTACTAGGCAAGTGAAGAGCTCAATAGATGAGTGATGATTATAAGTCTCCGAAATCATGGAGGAGGGTGAGATGATTAGTTTTTGTTGCCATTGTTATTTGTTTTACTGTGGCAAAATATATATAATGATGTTAAATTTATTGTTTTCATTTTTAAGTATAGAGTTTTGTGGGCAAATTGGGCCATTGAGGCTTATATGCTATTTTGAACTAGGGAATGGTATCGAGGCATGAGTCTTCAAAGAGGAGGGGGACAGCTCACAAGACTATAAAAAAAACTGACTTTATTCTTTCTTTCTTAAATTTCACTGTGTATTCTAAGGATTAGGGTGTTAAAAGCCAAATTTAGTTTCTCTTCAAAGTTTCCATAATACATTAAGTTTGAAAGCTATCACCATAGACAGCAATACTGAACATAGTAAAATGCATACCCATGCTTCTCTCTCTTTCCCCATTTTCTCCACTTCTCTGAACCTACTACACTCTAGGTTCTCAATAAATATTTGTTGGATAAATTAACCAATGAATGGATGATCTAAAAAAATGTCCAAAATTTTAAATGAAAATTTATGAAAAAAAAGAAAAAAGAAAAACAGATGTTTGGGAATTAGATCATACAAATAGGTCATTCAGATAAAAGATATGTCTGGTAATAGGTCTCTCTTAGGGTTGCCCCCAAAGTCTAAATTATTTTAGTTAGTTAAGGGAGAGGTAAAATCGTTCTTGAATCTGCTGGGTCTTGATGGCTTTCAGCTCAAAATAATCCCCATGTGAAAGTCGAATATTATGGGGTCAATTGTTCTGCTCCTGTTTACCAGAAGGTAAATAGGTGTTAATACACACACACACACACACATACACACACACACACACACAGAGCTGTAGGTATGTCAAAGGGATATAGGAGCCAAATACTAGAGCTCCCAATGCCTAAAACTGAACAATTTGATCAACAAAATAATGTAGTAGTAGATTATAATCCCAAGTATAAACAGTAGGAAAGCCCTTTGGTAATACAGGTTAATTTAACATTGACATCGATTGTTATTTTGATAGCATGTACACTTGATATGTCAGGATGAAAATGGCAGTTTATTTTTGGGATCTTCTTGCCAAAAAAGTACAACCCCCATCTAAGCATGAGGAAAACATAAGACAAATTCCAACTGAGAGTATTTTACAAAAAAGAAACTGATGAAATGACTAGTACTCAAATCTGTCAAGGTCATTAAAAACAAGAAGTCTGAGAAAGTGTTACAGCCAAGAAGACCCTTAGGAGACACAGTGATTAATTTATTGTATTCTGAGTGGGATTAATTTATTGTATTCTAAGTGGGATCCCTGATCCTGGGACAGAAAAAGAATGTCACATAAAAATTAGAGGGAGGATTTTGGTTAATAATAATGGTGTTTTATCAATTGTGACAAATGTATCATTCTAATGTAAGATGTTAATGATATAGGAAACTGGGTATTGGGGTATATAGGAATTCTCTATACTGTCTACACAATTTTACTGTAAATCTAAAATTTTTTTTAAAAAAGTTTAAAAACCCACTACTTTAATAAGATTCTATACAAATATCACTTTATGTAAGTTTCCTCCTATAAAGGTCAATGTAACCCTGTGACTGAATCACCACTGCAAATATTTGAGTAATACATTTAGGCCAGAAGTTCTCAGTTTGCAGTCTTTATACATTTTCAAGCAATGGTCTCATTTAAAAAATAAACTTAAAGCACTCATTTACATTTGATTTCCTTGGTAAATCAAAGCATTAAAATCCCCCTGTTAGAGTGATAACCTCAGAGATGAATGGTCATAGTGAGTGCTAGCATTTATCTGGTATCAACCTGAAAATACAGAGCCACAGTGAGAGGCTAGTGAGCATTTATCAGGGATCAAAGAATTGCAATTCAGGGAACACAGATTCAGGTGGAAAGTCAAAAAGTGTCTGGCTTGTAATGTGGAATCATGAGGCTTTGCTGAGGATAAAGAATGGATGGGGCCACAATTACATGACTTAATAAGAGAGAAAAAAATAAATGAGGGCTTTAGCAAGCTAACCTACTCTGGATTATTCCTTGATTGACTACTGATTCTCTCTTCAGAAAGTCCACAGCCTTCAGTCATAGGATCAGGATGCCCTGTTTACTTCTCAAGTTATTGCCTAAAACAATTATCATTTTACCCAATCCAAAGATTTGGTCCCAGTTTTTCCACAGTGGCCAGTCTGTCTCAGTTTTAAATGGCACCATCCGTGTCAGTTTCTCAGGGTGGGAACTATAAGGAATGGGTTCTTCTTTCCCATTAGGTCTGAATCTGAGACACTGAGCCTACTATGGCTACACACATCTTATCACCACAATGGAATAGGAAAAAACCAAAACAAAACAAAACAAAAACAAAGGCACAGGCAAAAGAAAGGAATATCACTGATTGAGAAAGAAGAAAGTGGTATTAATTATATTGTTTATGCCTCAATGCGAGATCATATTTGAAGTCTCCCTAGGCTTGTCATTCACATGAACTGATATATTCCTTTTATTTTGCAAAAATTAGCTTGGGAATATGTCTACACAAGAGTCTTAACTTGGGGTACCTGGGTGGCTCTGGCGGTTAGGTGTCTGCTTTTCACTCCAGTCTTGATCCTGTGATCGAACCCTTTGAGATCCAACCCAGTCTCTGGCTCCTTGCTCAGTGGGGAGTCTGCTTCCTCTCCCTCTGCCCCTGCTCCTGCTCATTCTCTTTCAAAGAAACGCATAAAATCTTAACAAACAAAAAACAAAAACAAGAATCTTAACTGATACAGAGAGATTTATAGTTGAGCAAAAGAAAGATGTTCAAGTCATTGTTCAAAATTGGTTTCCTCAAAAAGTTCTGACTTTTCCATATTTAATAAAGTCTAATCATGTTTCTATCTCTCTTCTCATCTCTTCACTCCTCTTTTCTTCCTACCTCCCACATTCTTATTTATTTCTAATGATAAGCAAATGATTCTCTTCTGCTGTTTTTATCTCATCTTCTAACTCATGTAGTTTATTTACTTTTCTGAAAACAGAAACAAAACAAAACAAAACAAAACAACCCAGAGTTACCTGAAAGGAATTCTGGTGACAAAAATTAAGGCACTACATTTTTCACCTGCTTCTTACTACACATTGTTATTGATTTTTTATATTTATTTATATCCACCAATAAACTCCTTTAGAGCAAAGATCCTGTCTGTCATATCTGAGTTTTTACTCTCAATCCAGAACATACCATATTGCCTGATAAATAAACAATATTTGTGGGGTTATACATAATTGTCTGAGAGCAGACAAATAAATAATGTGTAGTGAAAAGATATCTGAACAGACTTGATTTTGCTGTGATGTTGCTATCCATTATGTAAAATAAAATAAATAGTCCATTTTCTTCTTTTATGAAATAAGGTATTTAGGCAAAAAATGTTTAACTACTACAATTCTAAAATCTACGAATCCAAAAGCCTTTTCAGGCAGCTTCTACTCCTTTAGCTACAATGTGGTGACTGCAGTTTTATGCAAGCCAAAATATTCCATTTTCATCTAGTCACCATTGTCCTGACAGTGCAAAAAGACTGAGGATTCCAAGAGTATTCTTAGAAGAGCATATGCAGTACTATTCACTTGCTAGCTCTATTTCTTCCAGAGTCAACATGGAAAATGGAAAAACAATCAATGCCTTGCCATATAGTTTCCATAAGATAAAAATAAAAATACTTTCAGGAAAAGCATTATTCTTACTGATATTGAAGTCAGAGTTGATTTTGTTTAATGCCTCCTCCTGGAAGGTGGTATCAGGGAGCAAATACTATCCCCTCAAGATCCTTCTAGTCAGAGTAAGAATCACATTGCCATCAGGAAGACTAACAGGATAAAATAAAATTTAATAGCACATGTACAGGGAATTCATACAGACATGGAAATTCCAAAGACAGTCAGGCAAAATGTGATATAGATGTCACTCTGAACCAAGGAGAAAGAGGTTGGGGGCTTGGACTTCAAAGGGTTGAAATACAATTCACAAGAACATGAAAAACAGTATTTGGTAAACAAATATTTGTGGGCCACTGGAAAACACTGGGACAGAGGTCTTTGATCAATCTTACTAAGTTCTTCCCTGTGTGTCTACCATACCTAGTTTATTTCATAATGTATGTATGGTACTAGCTCTTTTCCTGGAGCACATGCTCTATCTGAATTGTTTTAAGACAGTTGAGGGAGACGGGGAAAGAGCTTTCCCCTGAATCTGCTAAGTTTTGATTGCTTTTTAACTCAAAATAATCTTCATACCAAAGTGGCCCATTTGGGACATCCTGCCCTTGGCCCCTATATTGCGTAGGAAGATATTGGTTAATTTATTGAGTATTTGCTATTAGCATTCATAGACTATTTAAAAAATATACAGCAACAGAAAATAATCTGATGGCACCCAACTGAACAAGCAGGTAAAAAGAAATGATAATAATATATTTGATTTCACAAATGCATTTTTTAATGCATGAGATTTTTATAATCCCATTTTTGTCTATAAAATGGGAAAAAGAACTGTACTTCTAGTTTTAATGGGGAAAGTAAATTAAATAATACAATAAAGTACTTAGAATATGGCCTGATTAATTGTTAGGATTCAATACCTCTTAGCTAGTCCCTAAGATGATTAAGAACAAGTACCCAGATTTTGGATGATTTGATTTTACACCAAAGTAATTTTTTTAAATGCCTGGCATCATATTTACAGTATCTAGAAATAATTTCCTTATTTTGCCAGTTGCTAAATTCTCAGTGCCCTAAATGTACTAATGTGCTTTAGGAGAGATAAAATTTTCCATCTACCCTTCTAGGTTCTTGGCTGAGATGCACCTATAATTAGAAGAAGAAGAAGAAGAAGAAGAAGAAGAAGAAGAAGAAGAAGAAGAAGAAGAAGAAGAAGAAGGAGGAGGAGGAGGAGGAGGAGGAGGAGGAGGAGAAGGAGAAGGAGAAGAAGAAGAGGAGGAGGAGGAAGAAGAAGAGGAAGAAGGAGGGAAAAACAAACAATTTTAATAACATATGTATCACCTGTATATGGGAGATGTTTAGGAAAACCAAATAACTCCCCAAAATGTTCCAAGTTTCCACTTTAAATAACATCTTCAGCTAAAGACAAAAGAAGATATTGGAGGTGAGGAGTCAGTTATGAGAGGTTAGCAGGAAAAGCACACAGTAAGTAAAGGCAAGGCTGTTATGCAGATTTAAGTCATTGCTTTCTCCACAGATAAGAACTTTAGAAGTTTAGAGTCATTTTTTCTCTTCATGCTACAGAGAAGGAGACACCCTAACAGATGGAGATTGTACATTTCCCTATACATGTAAATGTCTCTTACAAAAGGGTAGCGTCTCAGTTTTTAGGTCTTTTCCTACATCAGCTGTTTCTTTAAAAAATCAGCCTAAAATAATGTTTATGCCAAAGAGGCTTAGTTTGGGGTGATTATATTCTGCTCCCCTTCAGTGCCTATATCTTCTGAAGAAGCTATAAAATATATATACACAGATTCCCTACACGTGTCTGTTGAAAACACATTTTATTCAAAGCATCCAAGAATTCCTTAGAATACATTTAGGACATTCTCACTAGAGAAATGGAAGGATAGTACATCCTTCATAAAATCCATCAAAGATCTTATTTCTCTCAGCCAACTTTTAAAAATTGAATTACAGTGAATTTGAGATCACACTTTACTTAAGTAACAGGAGCTCACATAGCACATCTGGCATTTGACCATATAATGATATACTGTATTAATCAGTACAATTTTAAGTGGGAAAACCATTGTCTTATGAAAAATGAAGGGTCTAGTAAGCTACCTCACTTCTATTAAAAATAAGAACCAAAGTAAACATAACAGGGCTAGAATTTGTTTCATAAGACAATTTAGATTTTACTCCAACAAGAGAAAAAAA
Organism: Ailurus styani; assembly: GCA_002007465.1. Lineage (NCBI taxonomy): Eukaryota > Metazoa > Chordata > Mammalia > Carnivora > Ailuridae > Ailurus > Ailurus styani. The sequence goes on from LNAC01000273.1 coordinate 1,860,144, forward strand.
TCATCAAAGGCAAAATGTCCACATCAAGAACAAAATTATAGAGTAAGTAAAACTAAGATATGTCATAACATTAGATGCAGAAGATGAAGAATTGCTATAGAAATGATCCCGAGTAAATTTTATGAATTTCAGTACCTGACCTAGATTATAAAATTGGCCAAAATGTCTTAATACTTTTCTCCTTCCCTAGAGTATACAGATTTTAGAATCCTTCATAACCAGAGTTACATGCTTTATTGGTATCTTGCCAGTGGCAAATCTATTCAAGTTTAACTTACAGTATCATCCTTTTTTTAACTCAATTCCTCCTAATTGATTTATCTTATAAAGTGATTGGAATTGAAAATAGGTTATGGATCGAATCTATGGTTTTCAAACTCCTGCGTTTGCTACTCAATGGTGATCTATGGTACAGGAGCATTCGCCCCATCTACAGGCCAAATAAAAATGCTGAATCTTTGGCCCCCTCTTCAGAAAAACTGAGTCATAATCTACCTTTAACAAGAAGATATCTAAGTGAGGCATATGTACACTGAAGTCTGAAAAACACAATTATTAACAATTCAAATTCTTGAGTTGCATACCCGGAGATTTCTTTCAATAAGTTCCCAGTAGTGTCCAGGAATTTGCAACTAATTGCCCTAGTTGATGAGAACTCTGGTGGTCCAGAGACAACACTTTCAGAAACATGAGTTTATTGTGAGGGTCATCCTAGGTGTATTAAAATTAACATGTAGGGGATTCTAGAAACTCAGCTTTTAAAGCCAAACTAATGCATCTCAGATGGTATGCACAGTATTACCGGAGCTGGGGGGAATGGTTTTACCTGAGGGTATTTTCTTTACTGTTCTACCCTTCCTACACTGACACAGAAAGCCAGCTCAGGGGCAGTGGACACTATAGGCCCAGACCAGTCTGAACAAATGCACAATCTACTTTGATGGAATCCCTCATGTGAATTTTGATGGAATCCCTCATGTGCATTTTGTTCAATGAAAGGCATGGCTTGTGGGTAAAATAAGAAAGAAGCTTGTAATAACATTCAGTTGAATAACAATCCCATTTTCTGGTTCACCTCTGTATCTACTCTGATCTTGCCTTTTATTCTACCCTTTCCGTTAGCCAATCTATGAGGGACCCAGAAAAGTTCTCTGTTGTTTTGAATTAGAAGCACCTGATTTGATACTTCCCTTATCACAAAGAAACCATGTAGTCATGAGAGTAACGCAGAGGTGAGGGAGTAAAATTCCCCTCAAGTGCTGTAAAAATGTGATATTATTAATTCCCAGTCCCAACCCCACCCCAAAGCAAATTAAAACTGCAGTGTTCATTTGCTTCTGGCAGGAACATAAATTGGTACAACCTTCCTGAAAAGCAATTTGGCATTATGTTTCAAAAACCTTTAAAATGTTCATACTCTTTAAACTAGCAATTCCCTCTCAAGTAATTTTTCCTAAGGTGATGTGACCAAAGATTTATGTACAGAGATCTTCATGGCTATGTTATTTGTAGGAACAAAAAATGGGACATTACCTTATATTCAATAATAGAGGAGTGGTTAAATATTGTGGTAGACGGATGGTGGGGCATGAAAAATTATGGTAATTGATCCACAACAGACTTGGTAATTAGCAAAAAGTTGGACCAGTGTCTGCTCTAGATGGGAGAATGAAACCTTATGTGGATATGGATTGGATTAGGCAGAAAGCTAGTGGAAAGAACCTAGGGTTTGAGTCAAGAAGAACTATGTTCTAGTCTAGGCTCCAGGATGTACAAACTGTGGGACTAAATCTAGTAATTTGTCAACTCTGAGATTCAATTTTTTTACCCGAATCATGTGAATACAACCTATCTTAAATGTTTTTATGTGGCTGAACATTTGAACTGACTGAACATTTTCCATACATGAAAGTTTATTTTAGCTACAGTGTTATGTAAATGTGTTAGTTGAATGATAATCCTTATGAAGATTTAGAACCCAGAGGGAAAACTTTAGGTCAGGAGAATTTGTAGGATACAAGAGTTCTGCAAGTGATATTGAGAAAACTTGACAAATATAGATATAGTAAAGAGATATATTCATTACAATATTTCCACACTTACCAGGGCCACTGATGGCAGCAAGGAATCTGTCCCTGAATAATATATATAATTGTTCAGAACAAACGTGCCCATATTCTCCACCTTTGGTCTGTGGTCTTGTGTTATAATTTGTTCTAACTACAACATTCAAAGAGGAGGAATGATTTAAGCCTGTCTCAGATTACACTTAACTGTACACTTAACTGTAATTGTAGCTAACAATACTGTATTCATATCTGAAAGATGTTATAAGAGTAGATCTTAAATGTTCTCACTACACACACACACACACACACACACACACTAACTATGTGAGGTGTTGAATATGTTAACTGACCTCATTGTGGTAACAATTTCATAATATATACATGTATCAAATCATCACACATTGTATACCTTAAACTTATAGAGTGTTACATATCAATTATATCTCAATAAAGCTAGGGGGAAAAGGAAAATGTTGAGGGTTGGGCACATGACCCAGCCAGAGAAAATAGTTTACAATGACTCTTGTTTAGGTTGTTGAAAGAAAGGATTACCAGCCTTCTCCCACCAGCTTACATCTTGAAGAACATACTTTGAGCCCCTGCCAGCCAATTTACTATCAAGCAGCACCTGGACCTAAAACCAATGTGGGGAAGAGCTTTGTAAAAGATGGAGGGAGATGGGTTCTTGTGACTTCTTGTGAAGGTTCTTGAACCTTCCTTGGTGTTTGAATAACCCAGTAAAAATGTTTCTGTCACTAGTCAGTTTGAGTTTGTTTTTTACACCACCATGTGTCTTAACTGATCATATAATATATAGATACTAGTTATTATCAAATGCATTGTTTTCATGCCACATACTGTAAAAGGACATTCTTTTCAAAAACATAATATCTGTTAATACAGTGAATGATTTGATGATCATTTGAGGAACATAGAAATATAAATTCGTTAGCAAACTCTTTTTATAAATAAATATCCAGAATATCCCAGTATAACACCGTATGACAAATAATAAATTGACTTAAGAAAACACTAATTTTGCTTACATTTAAGAAATCTATAAAAATTCTCAAAAAGAGTTAAAGAAAATAAGAGAAAACCAGGGATAAATTAATTCAGTGACTGTATTATAAATCCCTTGCGAGACTCTCTGGTCCAGTGGAAAGTTTTATAACTATTTCTACTGCCTGCGAATCAGCACCTCTGAACTTGAGTTTCGCTATTTGAAACCACGTGATGATTAAAGTCGTCGTCAGGGTTTGAGTTTGCTCACATGAAGCGCAGAAGGCAATGCCAAGGATACCTGGCAGCAGCTACTGCTAGGCACTCAGTGAGTCTTACTCTTCTCATCTCTTTCCAGCAGTGCTGTAAACATGCGATATTCTGACATTTGGAGGAAATCTTAGAACTCATTTACTCTTCTATTAATCCGTACCTTCTTCCAATCCAGCACTTACACAATATTCTAAAAGGATAAAAAAAATTCAATATATACTGTAGAAAGACCTTTCACATTTGAAATTCACTAAAAATGTATTGACAGTTCACATAAAACTGGTAGAATTTTCTTAAGGATAAGTGTGGATTAAGCTATTTGAAATGGAGAGTGTATATTTCTCCAGAGAAAGCAACTTCATAGCAGGGTGCTCAGGATGCTGATAGTAGGCAAAGGGCAGTTAAATTCTATGAGTGATCTGGAGGATATAGTAGATAGTGAGGAGTTAAATTTCTGCTGATTACTACAAATTATTTAAGTTAGTGAAAAAACATGCGGGATTATGAGGAAATCCAGAAGGATCTAATTAAACTGGGCGATTGGGCGACGTGATGACAGATTAAATTTAGTGTAGATAAGTGCAAGGTAATGCATATTGGGGAACATAATTTAAACTTTCCATGCACAATGATGGGTTCTGAATTAGCCTGAACCTCTTAGGGCAAGCATTTAAAAGTCATTATGGATAGTTCAATGAGAAAGCTGCTCGATGTGCAAGAGCATTTAAAGTAGCCAATAGAACACTTGTAGGTATTAATTTGAGCATGTGGAATAATATGAAAACTATTAACATGAAATCGCATAAGTCAATGGAAGTCTCATATTTAGCTATATTTATTTCAGGTACTTTGTCAGAAAACACTTGGGAACAACTGGCAGTTTGTTCAATTGTTAAATTAAAAGTGGACAAATAGATTGTGTATTTGTTTAGGAATACAATAGCAGCAAGACACAGATTTAATAGGCTCAAAAAATAATGAGTGGCTCAGCAAAAATCTTTGGAACATTTCTTTTCAATAAGTACTAAAACATGAGGATAAGATGACATTGGGGAAACCAAAATCTACATTTTAACAGAAATACCTTTAATACGACTCAGAATCAATCTGTAATTCACTATTGAAGTAAATCATTGAGCCAAATAGCTCGGCAAGATTCACGGGGATTAGATATTTATATGACTATGAATAACATTTGCAGCTACAAGCTACACTGGGTTCAGAAGTCACAGCATACCTTACTCCTTTTGCTCCACAGTTAAAGAAATTATCTCAGAGACTCAGGGGAGATTTGTTTTTCTTAGTTTAATAATGTAATTCATAAATGACTGGAGAAACAATGTAACAATGGGTCATTACACAATTTATTTTAAAGAAAACTATTTTAGGTGTCATTCCATATGAATTTAAATTTTTAAAAAATAACTCGGTGCAGTGGTGTATTTATAATCGGGGGTAAAAATGCTGATGCAGTTATTGCCCACCTCATTATAGGGATCGTGGTAAAATTTCAATTAAAAATAACTAAATAAATGTAAATGTAAAATTATATTGGCATTATTGTTATGGTTCATTCATTTGATAAATATGCATTAAACCTATACTTTGCTCCAGGAACTGTAGAAGTTACTAAATATATAAAATAAATAGTCTTTATATGTCATACAGTGGACTATAAGCAGAACATTTAAAATAGGTGCAAGTTTATATTATATATTTATAGGACCAGTGATAAAATATTTACAGTTCGGGCGTAGTGAAGGGACTTGTCCAGCCTACTTCAGAGAAAAAATAATTTTGGGGACAAGAGCTGAAAGAGAGAGTTTTTTGTCAAGAGAGGAAAAAGGATACTTAGGTTGGGGAAAGAAGTCTGAAACAAACCAGAAATCAGGTGTTGTAGGTTTTGAAGAACTGGGTACATCCGTAGACTGGCTCATACAATGCAAGTCTCAATACTATGGTTGTTTTCTTATAGAACTTAATTTGGAAAGACTGGTTTCACATGAAACCACTAAAAATCAAACATGTTAATTAAGACAATATTAATGGCCATCCTTTAGAAGTTCATTGTTCTACTTCCCCCAAATATCTATGTTAACATACTTTTGCTGAAAAATATTGGTTGAGGATGTATATTTCTTAGGCCCTTCTGTCTGGTGTTGGCCTGGGGACCAGTTTGGAGATAATTACTAGGGTTTTCTAAACTTGAATAGTATTTGCCTGGGGAGTTCTGTATCCCAGGTTGACTTTAAAAGTCAGTATGTCCAGGGTGAGAGACCAGTATTTATCACAGGTGTCACAAGGAATTCCCTCATTGCAACTTTGGAAATAACTCCTTTAGTGTTTTCCAGAATACTGTTTACATATGGCTTTATATCCTCTTTTAGAAAACCAGTAGAGACTGAATATTATACTCAATACATATACCACTTACTTCGGTAATCCATTCCTCAAAATCAAAAGTTCTGTGAAAATATGCTAGTAGGAAGCCAGTTTCCCTTTAAAGAAATAACGTTTATGTCAATCACAAATCTAAGTACAGAAGGAATGTGTCATAAAATACCTATGTATGTACATAAATAACCACATTGGGAAATGAAATGCTTAAAACAACCACTTACTGATTATCAAAAAATAATATAGTTATTGATGAATTGTTCACTTTTATACTGTGATATCTTCTTTTCCATTATAATGGCTTTTCTCATTCATTTTGCTTCATTCTCCTCTACTTTCTCCAACTGTTACCAAATATTTTGAATTATCTGTACAAAACCAGATAACATCAAGAGCCAAACATTAAAGGCATTACGGAAATGTGTTCCAGAAAAGCACATGCTGACAGGATAGGTCACAAAGCATAACACCGAGGACTCTGAGCCATTTTTATAACACATCCAAGCAAAAACGACATTCTACCAACTACATCTATAGTGTAATTGGAAACTTACCTTTGTGCATCCTTTTGTTGTAACATTTAGGGGTATAAATGTCACCATACATTCAGGGGCCAAAGTAGTGGTATTGAAAAATATGTGTCTTCTGTAAAATTTGGCTATTAAAACTAAAGAGGTATTGGAGACAATAGGCAAATGTTCCCTTCAGAAGAACCCCTTGTGTGTGGGTTGCACATAGCGACTTCCTTCCAAAGAGCACATAGGGAAAGAAGGAAAACATAATAATTTTATAGTGGAGAAACATTGCAAACACTACCTCAGCCAGGTGATCTGGTCAGTGTTAACAGTGATAATACTAATATTGGCAGCATGAGCCCGTATTGTGATATGATGAAACTGGTATTTTACCTCTGTGGCCTTCTGTCCTAAAACCTGTAACACTCTGTCATTATGGAAAAGACATCAGGGAGATCCCAGGTGAGCAACATTCCACAAAATATTTTGCCCATATTCCTCAAAACAGGTCAGGTCATCCAAAACAAGAAAGCACGACAAACCGTTACAGTCTAGGAGTTAAGGCAATATGACTATGAGATTGAATGTGGTATCCTGAGTGGGATTCTGAAACAGGAAAATCACAGTAGACAAAAACTGACTAAATCTGAAAAAAAGTATGAAACTTAGTTGATAACAATTTATCATCATTATTGGTTTGTTAGTTAGGACAAGTGCCCATAGTAATGCGAGATAATAATAGGAGGAACTGGGTGTGAGATATAGGGGCACTCTCACTGCAACCTTTCTGTGACTCTAAAACTATTCTGAAATACAAAGTTTATTAAAAAAATTAAGAGACAATTTACAGGTTTGTACAATTTGGTTTGGCATTTCTGTGCCCCTCAAGCATCTTTGTCTCATAGCCCACTGAGAAGGTTTACAAGAGGAAGAGAACAAGGCTAAGTGTGTGTGATGGAGGGAAGTTGTTGGGGCTGAGGAGCAATGTGGTCAGAGAAAGAACAACTGTGCGAAATCAACACTAGATCACCCATCGCACCTTTCCTTTGCCTCAAACTTTTGTGAGGTTAGCTAGAAGATACAATCTGAAAGCCAGAAACAGCGCTACCTTCTAAACTGTAAAATGATCATGAATTTCCAGTTGCTCAAATTAGCCTTTTATGTATAAAATCCAGACGCCACTGATTTGGAGCAACTCTTTTGTATACAAGCATAAAGGCTAGACATTCAAAGCTGAGACCTGAATTCATTTAAACACATTCATTTGTTAAAGCTTTTTGCTTTGGAAACTTGCTTAACCTCTTTAACCTCAGTTTCTTCATCTGTAAAAATGAGGATGATATGCATTTTTAATGTAGTTACGAAGATCAACCATGTAGAGTTTGTTAAATTCTTAGTGCTTTGCCCTATGTTTAAGATAGGTAAGTTAAATAGTGCTAACTCTACTAATTTTTATTGTCTGCTTTTTGACATTACTCTATAGAAAAGTTAATTTAACCTATATTCCCAAATCTGTAACGCTTATTTGATAGGTCTAAGTCTAAGGTATAACATTATGAAAATATTTTTTCCTCCCCTTGGTTTTACACATTAACTTATAAAACTGTTTGTGGGTACTTATGTCCATATAAGTATGCCTAAATCAAGATATTCATATAGGTATAGAGTTGCATCTTTACATAAATCACAGAGGAAGACATTAACATCCCCAATAATTCTTTTTCTAATGGTTAAATAATCTCTGCATTTACTTCTTCCATGTTCTAAAATATATCTTTGAGTCTGGAGGAACTTGCTGTTGTAATGGAGTTATGTAATCACAGATCCTCATAGTTGGAAAGGTCTATAAAATTAACCAATTTGGTCTATTAATAATAATAATAGCTACTTTTTTCAGAGTTAACTATGTGTAGTCATTGTGATAATTATTTTACATTCTCTCACTGAATTTCATTTAAGCCTCACAACATGCATAAAGGTCATTAACTTCATTTTTTCAGTAGAGGAATTTGAAGCTCAGAGATGTGAAGGATCGAGCTCAAGGTCACATAGCTATAAAATGTCTTAACTTGGACTTCACTATAAGTCCCTCTGTCTGTCTGTCTCTGTGTCTTTCTCAAAATGGTGGTCTTAATCATAATGGTACCTGTTCCCAGACAGTTTTTCTTTGTAACACTGGACATCAAACAGTATTCCTTCTGATCTCATCCCATCCTGCAGAATTGCAAAACTTGTTACTCATAGAGACAGTTCATTCTATCTTTGGACACTTTTGTTCTTGTGCTGGAATTGTCTTCCTGTTGTTTATAATAACAGGTTCTAGTTCTACCCTGGAAGAGATTATTCACTATACCATTCATAGTAAATCAACACTAAAATGTTTGGTTAACAGCCACACTTAAAAAGAAATGTTCTTAAAAATTTACAAACAATGAAAGAATATATCCCTGTTTAAAAAGTTCTCTTAGCAAATGTTCTCCAGCTAGGACCAAATGCTTAAGGTGTAGAAATTTGAAAATATATTTTAGTGTTAATCTGAAGAGAGGGACAAGGTTGAGTTAGCCATAAATATGAAGTAAACATGAATTGCAGTGGTGCTAAGATAAATGTGAACTAGATTACAGGAGACATGCTGGGAAAGGAAGATTATCAAGGTAGTAAAGTTTTATAAATTCGGAGCGAACAAGTGATGAGGAGAACACAAAAATAAGCTCTAGCTTAGATGGTGAAGGGAAATTATACAAAAGTTTCCTTAAGGAGAGCAGCTCAGAAAAGAGTAATACCGTTTTATTAAGAGTGCTAAGGATAATATATAAGAAGTATAAGGTAATAGTGATGAACTCTTGCATTACCAATTAAAGCATCATAAGTAACATGAAAATCACACCTATGAAAGAAAGAATAATATTAAAAACAATGACAGGGGCGCCTGGGTGGCTCAGTGGGTTAAAGCCGCTGCCTTCGGCTCAGGTCATGATCCCAGGGTCCTGGGATCGAGGCCCACATCGGGCTCTCTGCTCGGCAGGGAGCCTGCTTTCTCCTCTCTCTCTGACTGCCTCTCTGCCTACTTGTAATCTCTCTCTCTGTGTCAAATGAATAAATAAAAAAAAAAAAAAATCTTTAAAAAAAAAAAAAAAAAAAAAAAAAAAAAAAAAAAATAAAAACAATGACAGGACAAAAATATGCTTGCAAGTTCTGCTTCCAGTACACTTGATAACCCATATTTGTACAAAAACTGTACTTAAACTTCTTTATTAAAAATTATAACTGTCCTACATAAACAGTGTAATTTGTTATAAGTATAGATAAAATATATATATTAAATAATATACATAAAATTATAAAGATTATATATAATATATAGCATTTGTGTATATATAATATAATATAATATAATATAACATAACATAATATAATATAAATACTATATATGTTATTTTATCAGTCAGGATCCAAACAGACAAAAAGAAACTATACTAACTACTTCAGATGGAATTTAATTCAATCGCACTACCTCCCCTCCTCTGTAATCTTATCCAAATGTATGGCTTACAATATTTAACTTGTAAATTTCTCACTGAAGTCTAGACTGTTCCTTGAAATGCAAACTCATATATCCAATGAGCACCCAACATCTCCACTTGGTTGTCCCAAATATAAATTGTTCTAAAATTAACTTGTTCTAAAGAGAACATTTTATTCTTCTACCTCCAAATTGGTTTCCTGTAGTCTCTTCCATCCCTTATTGATTTTGGTTTTTCTCTACATCTCAAAAAGTGAACACTCAACCATAATTCTTTGTTCTGAACCCTCGGCAACAAATCTATTAATCAACATCGCCTTTCAGCTCTACTCCTGAACTATATGTAAAATATAAAAATTGTCAACTATTTTGCTCCCAACCTCAGTTAAAACCCCCTCATCCACTGGGTGTTATATGTTAAGTAGTGAATTACTAAATTCTACTCCTGACAACAATATTACACTATAGGGTAACTAACTAGAATTTAAGTAAAAATTTGAAAACAGCAACAACAATAACAACGACGAAAACCCCTTCATCTCTCACTTGGATCAGTGGAATAGTTTGTTAACTAATCTATTTCCATTCTTGTCTCTTTACAGATCATCCTCCACACAGTAGCCAAAGTAATCTCTAATATGTAATTAAGATTATGTAATTATCCTGTTTATGATTTCCTATTGCACTTAGCTTAAAATGCAAAGTTTTTAATATGATCCATAAAAAAATACAAAGATAATAGATATCCTATAGATAGTTTTGCCCTAATCAGATTTTTTTTCTGGACATAGAAACAAAAAATAACTCCATTTATTTATCCATATATAGGTCTTTTGAACTAAAGACCTCAATTGCCTTCTTAAACTCAGTATTTTTTTAAAGATAACCTCTTAAAAAATCCAAAGCACTTCAAAGGCAAGCAGTGCAGCCCATATTTTAAATTCCTTGAAAGAGAGCCTAGCAGTGGAACTTGAACCAGCTCTCCATTAACAGAGATTTACCTTTATGAAAAGCAAAAAATTAAGTTTGTTGCTTTTTCAGCTATCATTTTTAGCACCTAATGATGCAATTCCAAGGACTTCAGGCCCAAAAGCAATCTCACCCCAACCCCATATTAAAAGCAAAGAAATATCAAATGGAGATGAGAGAATTACATGAAAGATTACCTGTGACTGTGGCCTGCTGCCACTTGGTAGGACAATCAACATGCATGGGGGATTAAGCTGTATAAACTCAGTTGAATTGAATCAGCTGTCTTAATGGGCCAGAAAATCAACCAGTCTGAGTGAAAAATTCACTTGAAATGGTCGACTGGCACTAGTTGAAGAAGAAACTGAAATTTGTGGAATCCTTAAAATGCCCCAAACTAGGACGAAAAAAAAAATATATCTATTTTCCAATTTCCATCTGAGTGCTTGCCATAGTCTAGACATAGCCTTGGGGGTTCTACACCAGACACACACACACGCACACACACACACACACACACACACACACACACACACACACACAAAGTAAATAACACAAACACAGACACACACACACACACACACCAATTACATCTCCTTTATCTCTAAACATATCCTTTAAATTCTCAGTGATACCCACCACCATTTAAACCAAGGACAGGTGGACCATTACTCTGAAAACTTACATTTTTACTTCATGAAGAATTTACTCAATGGTCTTATATAATTCTAAGTATCATCCTTTACTATAATAATACATGTTAGTAAAACACTTTGCTTTTTATATTGAGCTTTCACATGCAATAGCCCAAAACTTTTTAAATTAGACACAGTTATTTTTATTGCTCAGAAGAGAAACCTGATGCTCAGACATGATAAATATTTATTCAAAACCACACACATGTAGAATGGTGAATCTGGGATGCAAATCAAAGCCTTTGGAAAATCTATCAGGTCACATTTTTTTCTTCAAAATTCCCATTCTTAATAACCTGAAACTGTGATAGTTTCTCAACTGTTTGCCTACAAATAAATAAAGCCAGGCTATAATGCCCATCCTTTAAGCAGATCTCACTATAAGACTCCATTAATTTATTAAGTGACATTTAAAATTAACTATGATTTAAAAGTCCAAGAAATTCTAAGTCAAGCACATATTTACCATGACTTAATAAAACCAAAAAAGGGAGAAAAGCCCTTGTGCACATAGGTTATCTTTTCCTAAATTATGCATTTTTATGTAGATAAAATTCTTACAGCTGCCACAGTCTTTCATTCTGAAAGGCCTCAAAACGCTTTGCAAGGAATCAAGTTCTATCTTGAATAGAGTAAATAAATAGTTCATTTTAGTAGAAACTATATTGTCACTACATCAGCAATTCACATTTAAAAATGTGCATTACTTATTCAGCTATTTGAAAGATGGTATTAAAGAGGAGCTATTTTGTCATTTTTTTCATCTACGAGTCTTCATTTTTAAACCTATAACATTTCGTGTTTTTAAGATATCAATTACCATTTTAAAATGTGCCAGGCTATCTTGAGTTTCTCAGCAAGTTTCTAGGCCAAAGAAAACACTAATCCTTTCAATTTATTGGGAATCAATGTTTAATCCTCTTTTTTGTTCTCATACTTATTACAAATCATAAAGAATTCTGAGTTTCAGTTTAAGAAATGAAAGCCTTATGTAATATTCCTATTACTTATTGATCATTTTAAATTAAAAATTTTAGTACTTTCTATTTGAAAAGCAAAACAAAAAATTATGTTTCATATAGAAAAACTTCCAAAACATAATAAGAAGAGTGTGCTGATCGGAATGTTTCATACTATATTTTAAAATCCATAAAAATGAAGTTTCCATTATTAGTTAAATCCATGATGATTACTTTAAACTTTCATAAGCAAAACAACCTTTACTTGGCTTTAACTAGGAATGAAGAACATGGAGAATATGCTGATGGATATTTGAAAGCAAACTCTAAATAGTAAAAACATTCTAAAATTATTTTATATATAGCCCTTTTAAAGCTCCATTAACCCTTTTAAAACTTCAGATAACAATAATTTCTTTGTATGGTTCAAGATCCCTCAAAAGTTCTAAAGTAGTCCATTTTCTTATATTTCTATCAAATACTAAACTATTATAACATATCTTCCTTAGATTGATATATTTCATTTTAAGTGTATTGAAATTATAGGATATTCTATATAGGCATTCATTTTTATTTTATTTTTAATATTTCTTTATACACATACATTTATTTTTATGATGACACATACATTAGGTCACATTATTCCTTTGTTTATTCTCTAAATAAATACTTATTAATTACCAACCATATATAAGGCATGGTTTAACATCAGAGTACAAAGTGTACAAAAATGCTGTTCCCCCTTAAACTCCATTCTAGAATGGAAAGCAGACAATAACAGAAGCCAAAAGAGAAAATATAAGTTATATTTATGGTAATAAAAATGCTGTGGATAAAAATAAAGCAGGGAAGGGTGAAGATAATGAGACACAACACTAAAAACCAATGTGAGGATCTTGGCTTTTGCACTTATGCAGGGAAGCCTAGAGAGGAAATTAAGCAGAGAGAGACCACTGACAACTCTATCCTTTGTGTTACAGACAGAACTAAAGTGTGGAAGAGCAGACAAGACTTTTTTTTCCCCCCAGACAGGACTTTTTAATCGATGTTGCGCACTATTGACTTCTACACATCTGGTGGTAGTGGAAATATGGAAAGTGGTCAGATTATGAATATATATTGAAAGCAGGATATATAGGATTTACTGATGATTAAATATGGAGCTAAGAGGAAAACAAGTAAGAGCAAGGATAAAATGATGTCATTGTCAAGACTGTGATGGAAAAGTTATTTTAAGCCTCAAGACTAAATGGGATAAGCAACAGAATGGATTTCAGTAGAAAACACAACAGGTTGAACACTTTAGTCTGGAACTCTCCGACATTGCAAGTATAGTCAAATATGGAAGAAGAAGTTGCCGGATCAAAAGACAATCTATTAGTAAGAATTCAGTCCTGGAACGCAAGAAAAAAAGGTGTTTGGAAAAAAAGGAAATTATCTAATAAGTTAAATAGTATTAATTGTTCAAGGAAGAGGAAAATGGAAGATTGACCATTGGATTTATCAACATGAAGGCCATTCTGAGCTTAACAAGACCATATTTGGTGATGTGCTAGATAACATGAATACGGCTTTGTGGAATTTTGCTATAAGTGGGGATAGGGTGTGGCTGAAGGTAGCAATAGTCTCAGAAAAGGTTGGGAAAGAGAAAAAAATGATGATGAAGACTAAAGAAAGAAAATTAGCGGGGTACTTTTACAGCGTTCTTTTCTCACGGGGTCAAAGGATAAATCTCATTGACACAAAAGGGTGAGGTGGTAGTTTATTAAATGAAGGTGAGAACACAAAGAAAAAAGAGCTCTAGAGTGAAAGGAGTCCCAAATGGGTTGCCACTGTGAGCTTTTATTAGCAATGTTTTATTGAGAACTGACAAGAAAGCTTGTGGCCTGTAAATTCTTGTGACATCTTGATTTGAGCAAGGCTATTTATTGATAACATCTTTAATGGCTTACTATTCTTTTTTTTAAAGATTTTATTTATTTATTTCACAGAGAGAGAGAGAGAGACATCAAGAGAGGGAATACAAGCAAGGGGAGTGGGAGAGAGAGAAACAGGCTTCCTGCTGAGCAAGGAGTCCATTGTGGGGCTTGATCCCAGGACCCTGGGATCATGACCTGAGCTGAAGGCAGACGTTTAACAACTGAGCCATGCAGGCACCCCCTGGCTTACTTCTTCTTTGAGGTCTGGTCATTTCTGTGGTTACAATGTAACAGCTATAAAAATATCCCCTGACCTCCAGGAGGGGTTGTCTGGTTTGTTCCCTTATCTCTTGTTTTGCTCTGTCCAGCATCTCTGCATGCCAAGAATAATTCCAGAGTTAGTCAGGGGCCTCCTATTTCTTCCTGCCTATACCCTAACCCTTCCCTACTCACTTTTAATATTTGAAAGAAGTTGGGTTTTGTGGACAAAGAGAAATTGGTTATTGCTAGGAAGATGGATAAGACAACAAACAGATAATAAGGGCACAAGCATATATGCTCAGCAGGTTTTGGTATGTGTGGTCTTTATTATATATTTTTGTAAATATTTTTTATTTATTTTAGGGAGAGAAAGAGAGAGAGAAAGACAGCATGACTGGGGGGAGCAGAGAAGAGAGAGAGGGAGAGAGAGAATATCAAGGAGACTCCCCACTGATCCCTGAGCCCTATGTGGGGCTTGATTCCAGGACCCTGAGATCATGACCTGGGCTGAAATCAAGAGTCAGATAATTAACCCAGGCACCCTGGGTCTTTTTATATTTTAGTGGCCTTTGTTTAATTTAGTTTCATGTAAATTTTATCATTAGCTGCTCACTATCAATTTTCTTCTTTCCACTTACATCAACACAGGAGCAACTCTTCTCCTTCTAATTTTTATATTGAAAAATATATATATATATATTCATACAAAGGCATAAATTCAATAATTACTTATTTACCAGAAATAGGGTCATTTCTATATATGTTTATGAAGCTTATTTTTCTCTCTAAACATTTCATGGAACTACCATAGCTCAATTAATTCTTTTAATGGTATTTTAATATTCCCTGGAGTTGTACCAAAATTTATTCATTTTCAGGTAGAAAGCTTGCTCATTTTTAGTATTTTGCCATTTAAAACAGTGCTTCTACAAAAAACCATTTCATGTATAATAATTTGTGCTTATATCTCCATAACTGAAGACTGATTATCTTCCAATCCCCAGAATGAGATTGTGATATAAAAAATAATTTTTATTTTAACATTATTGTTTGTTTAAAGACTATTTTCCACCCAAAACCTGTAAAGCCCACATTACACCAACAATGATTTAATTATTTTTAGACATTTGGATTAGCATAAAATGATACATCATTTACTTTATTTTGGATTTTCTTTTTTTTTTTTTTTTAAGATTTTTTATTTATTTATTTGACAGAGAGAGATTACAAATAGGCAGAGAGGCAGGCAGAGAAACAGAGAGAGGAGGAAGCAGGCTCCCCGCTGAGCAGAGAGCCCGATGCGGGCCTCGATCCCACGACGCTGAGATCATGACCTGAGCCGAAAGCAGAGGCTTTAACCCACTGAGCCACCCAGGCGCCCTATTTTGGATTTTCTTGAATACTGTCAAATTTGAACAATTACTTAAATTTTTTACCCTTTTGGGTATGCTCCTCAGTAAATTTCCCATACTTCACTGAACTAACCATGTTCATTTTTCTATTATATAATTTGTCTTTCTTTGGACACTAGATAATTTCCTGTATTAAAGATACTAACCTGTTGTCATTAGTGTTAAATATTTTTCTAAGATAAGTCATTTATGTCTTCATATTTAGAATTTTTTCATATATACATGCTATAATCACATAAGTGTCCCAGCCTTAGGGAGGTGGGTCAGTCAACATTTCAATTCCATTTGTGTCACTAAGAAGATTAGACTTGTTCATAAAAGTCTTATGCCAAGACCTTCCTCATTCCTATATCTTTGAACAATATCTTTTTGTGTTTTCCCTCTTTTATGTTTTATTCAAGTATCCAGAGGAACCTCCTAGGCCTTTGCCCAGCACAAAGAGAAAAGAGAGGAAGTCCCACCAAATTTCCTTGTCAAGAACCCAAAGCATTTCTTGAATGCAGCCGATCTTGTCCTCGGGAGCTAGTGTGACTCAATGAAAGATAAACTGAAATTAAGAGTGGAGTATGTAACTGTATTCAAGCAGCCATTCTTGGGCAATCTCCCTACATATCCCATTGTCTAAAATGTGTATTTCTTTTTTTTTAAGATTTTATTTATTTATTTGACACAGAGAAAGAGATCACAAATAGGCAGAGAGGCAGGCAAAGAGAGAGGGGGAAGCAGGCTCCCCGCTGAGCAGGGAGCCCGATGCAGGGCTCGATCCCAGGACCCTGAGATGGTGACCTGAGTCAAAGGCATAAGCTTTAACCCACTGATCCACTCAGGCACCCCTAAAAAGTGTATTTCTTTAAGCCACACATAAAGATTTACTTTTGAGAAATTTTATCTGTCATACCCTTATTATTATGTTCACAATTCCTATGTCTTAAGGAGAAAAACTGACTTAAAGTTTATTTCTTTTTAAATATCTTTTTCCAATTGGATAAGAGTTCTGGATATGCAAGCAACTGAAAATATAACGTAATATGCTTTTTCTGGAATTACGTATGTTGGAACTCCTCACATTTAAGTATCTGAAACCTAAAAAGTTAATGCACAGATGCCTCACAGAGTGTGATATTGCATAAGATATTTCAGATTTCCTGTCCTGATTTATTTCTTCCCTTATTAATTCTTTCAATAAGTGCTCGCCTTTAAGCAAAACCAAAACCAAACAAAACAAAAAACAAAAAACTATTCTAGACCCTAGGTATATAGAATTGTAGACCCTAGGTATACAGCCCTTTGGAAGAGATAGACATTACACAAATAAACACATAAAAATAAATATAAAATAAAGGTATAAGGATAATTTAAACTGTGATAAGTGTTAATGAAATTAAAAAGGTCATTTGACAGAGATAAACTGATCTTGCAAAAAAATAATCATTTAAATTGGGATCTAGGGGCGCCTGGGTGGCTCAGTTGTTAAGCATCTGCCTTCGGCTCAGGTCATGATCCCAGGGTCCTGGGGTCCCCCCATCAGGGAGCCCCGCATCAGGCTCCCTGTTCAGCTGGAAGCCTGCTTCTCCCTCTTCCACTCCTCCTGCTTGTGTTCTTTCTCTTGCTGTGTCTCTCTCTGTCAAATAAATAAAATCTTAAAAAAAAAGGTGGAATCTAAAGGATAATCTAAAAAATGCAAAATATTTGCAAATCCCGATCCCCTTTTACCTGAAGGCTAAATGCACATTTTATTATTATCATTGGTTTTATACTTGTTTACAATCGTGCTGTTGAGAATTATGCAGAGAGAGAAAAATAGATGAATGTAGAAACAGATATATAATATACATGCATACATATATATATATACAAGAATATATATACACATATGTAGATAAATAGTATATACACACATGTATAAACATACATATAATATAGTGTTAAAATATATGTTTACTTACATAAATATTTGTGGTTGCACCAAGGATTAAATCAAATAATATAAATAAATAATAACTAAAGTGCTTAAAGCAGTGTCTAGCACAGAGTAAACACCTTGTGGACATTTTTAACATAAACAGAGATGTAATAATTTGTTATGGTTCAATTAGAAATAAAAGATAAAAAATGAGAGGAATGCTGAAAATAAGCAAAAAAGTGCCCAAATGCCCATGAAAAATTTATAAAACATTTATTATCCTTTACAAAAATTCCAACTTGTGTGTGTTTAAATGCATCACTACATTTCATTTACCTAATGTGCAAATATCAGATGGTTTTTATGCAATAATAACTGGTAGAGCAAATAGGTGAGTGAAAATGCTGTCTTATGCACATTTCTAGTCACATTTTTAAACAAAACACATAAACAGAAAAGTTTAAAATCTTTAGCATACAGCTTGGTAAATCGCAAAGTAAGCATATTTGTGGACCACTACCCAGGCAAGAAACAGAACATTAACCAAGTTTCAGAAGCCTCCCTCCTGCTCCCTCCTAGTCTTTATCTCCCAGTGGCACCCCTTTTCTGGCTTCTATTACCAGGGATCACCCTTGTCTGTTTCTGAGTAGCGTGAGAGTGGAGTCATCCCATAACTACTCTTTTGTGTCTACTTTCTTCAGCTTAGCATTGGGTCTATGAGTGTCATCCATGTTGTTACTTATAAAAAAAAGCTTATTCATTTTCATTGCACGGTAGTATTCCATTATATGAATGTGTAAGAATTGTTTATTCTTTCGTTGATGATTATTTAGGTTGTTTACAATTTGGTTAGGATTGCTCTAATGATTCCACCATGAACATTCTTATACACATCTTCTTGTTCACATATGAAAGTGATTTTGTTAGATACTTTTGTCTATAGGATTGTATATATTAAATCCTAATGAGCACTGCTAAAGCTTTTTCCAAAGTGGTATGCCTTATTTATTTTTTTAAAATAAATGTGCTGAGAATTGATCTGTAATATTGTAGAGGATCAGAAAGATATTATCTACTGCCAGACAAGATTCAAATTCTTTTTTTTTTTTTTTAAGATTTTATTTATTCATTTGACACAGAGAGAGAGATTACAAGTAGGCAGAGAGGCAGGCAGAGAGAGGAGAGAGGAGGAAGCAGGCTCCCTGCTGAGCAGAGAGCCCGATGCGGGCCTCGATCCCAGGACCCTGGGATCATGACCTGAGCCGAAGGCAGCGGCTTTAACCCACTGAGCCACCCAGGCGCCCAAGATTCAAATTCTTTTGCCCCTTAATCTGAATGAGAGCAGATCAAGTTGAGTTTGGAGTTATTGTTAAATGGATACAGAGTTCTGGTTTTATAAGATAAAAAGAGTTAAGGAGATGGATTTTGGTGATGGTTGCACACTATTATGAATGCATTTAATACTATTGAACTGCACACGCAAAAATCTTATGATGGCAAATTTTATATTATTTGTATTTTACCAAAATAAAATAAAATTAAATTAAATAAGCAGGTCAAGTTGACTTGGTCAAAAGGACAGAGAGTAAAATTTTAAGTCTTCTGAGAGGGGTTGTGTGTTTGTGTGGTTTGGTATTACTCCTGGAACATTACCTTTTGGGGGTCACAACTAAAAGCTTGATGTTTTTACCAGAGCTACTTTTTTAAATAGTCTCTGAATTCCAACTTCTCTTTCCTTCAGTTTGGGAGTCTTTGGAAAATCCTGCTTATTTTGTTTGTTTGTTTGTTTTTGTTTGTTTATTCCCCTCAAAAGTTACTTTCTATTTAGTTTCTTTGCCTCAGACTGCTGTCCATTTTAGGAATTGACAATGAGGTTGCTAAAATCTGTAAACTTCACAAATTTTTTTAAAGATGTATTTATTTATTTTAGAGGGAGAGAGAAAGAGAGTGGCGGGGAGAGGGTCAGACGGAGAGGGAGAGCAGTAAAACTCCGCAATGAGCAAGAACCTGATACACCCCATCCGATCTCCCTGAGATCATGACCTGAGCCAAAATCAAGAGTCAGACACCTGACTGAGCCACACAGGTTTCCCTGTAAATTTCACTCTTTGCACAGCTTCTGTAGTTCTAGTTGGGAATCAGTGATCTCTCCTATTGGAAAAATGGTAGAGAGGGTTAGACTCACCTCTGTGTATGCCATTCTTCTTAGGAAAATAACCTCTCAGTCCTTCCTATCTTGGTTGTTCTCCAATGCTCTTGAATTTCTAAAGAAATATCATCCAGTTTTAAAACGGTCCTTAACAGAAGGGTTTATTTGATATAAAGTATTTTACCATACCCAGAAACAGAAGTCCTAAGTTATACTATTTTAGTTATCATGGGTTAATGATATTAAAGGTATCAAAATACACAAAGGGAATATTTAAACATTGTTAAAGCCAAGTATCTTCACAGATTTCAGAGAGCTACATGTTTCGGTTCGTAATAAATCCTGTTTCATTATAATTTAATGGATATTTCTTTAGTCTTAGTAAGTATAAGTACTACTAAATATAGACTGTTGGAGACTGTAGTTACAGTATTAGTATTATTTATAAAGACAACACTTACTGCTCCTAGATAATCAGAATTGGATTTTCATTGTCACATTTTTCATCTAAATATAATATACCAGAATTAAATATATAATTCTAAATTGTAATAGTAAACTTCAAGGGCTCTCATTACTGCAATATTATAGTGTTTAAAACTAAAATTAACATTGATGGCTGTAAAACACTTCCATAAACACTATTTCATTTAACTTTCATAACCCTATGAGATGTCTTCCTGGTATTATGGAAGAACAATAAAGATTTATAGAGACTAATTGCAATGGCCAAATGATACGGTTTATTAATCTGAGGCTGAGATTCAATCTCACTTCCCTCTCCAGATTCTCGTATGGATTATCCTACTGACTAAAACCCACTGGAAAATTAAAACATCCAAAATTAAAACATCTTTATGTGAATAACCCAACCCCCTCGGGGACCTCAAAATCAATAGGCATAAAGCTGATCATCTTTCCTTAGTTCAGTTTCCCATCGCAGTTAATGGAAGGATGGTCTTGAGGATCGTATTGCCTCTAGTCTCCCTTTTGTTCATCCTTGACATCAATTCATATTTTTGTTCCCCAACTAGCTCTTTATCTTTGATTCTCTATCAGGGTGAAGACAACACACAGTGACTTATCACTAGATTTATGCGTTCACTAGGATAAACCTATAATAACTGGAAATTTTCAGGGCACTAAGAGGCACTATTAATAATTATGATAGGAAAAAAGAAGAAAACTCGATCTGTGTCAGGCAGACCCAAATGTATGATCACTTTGTTGAGCATTCATTTGGCTTGGATTATGGTCTTGAAGTACATTCATATTTGTTATTACTAACTCTGGATGGTTTGAAGACTTGGCAGTAAGAGACGAATCATAATGCTTAAGAATTTGGTACATTATATTAAGGTCATCCTAGGCTTAGAACCTGGTTCTATCACTTAATAGCTGTGAAACTTTGAGCAAATATTAACTTCCTTGTATTGATTGGCTATTCTTGCTTGACAAACTTGCCCAAAATATCATGCCTTAAAACTACAATCACCTATTGTAATTCATGTATTTTTAGGTCAGAGTTTTTCTGATTTAGACTGGATTTAGCTGAAAATGTTTGTTCCAACCTATAATAGCTAAGCAGCTCTGTTTCTCACTGCAGATCTGTGTGTCAGCTGGGGCAGCTCTGATGCTTTTTTTTTTTTTTTTCTTACTGATTTTGAACTAGCAGGCAAGCTAAGATGTATACTTTATATTACAATGGCAATGGAGCAAGAAGTGGAAACACACCAGTTCTTATAAAGCCTAGACATAAAATTTCACACATTCTATTTTCCAAGGCAAGTCATCCTCAATCAAAGAATAGAAAAATATACTCTACCCCTTTTTTCAAAGAAACTCATGTTTCATGGGATGGTTCATGGGTGAAGAAAATCTTAAGAGTTAGGGATAACACAATTTACCATTCAGTCTGAAACTCAGTTTCTTTACTTATAAAATGAGGATAATAATAGACCCTTAAAGGCTATATGTTTTATATATAATATAATGTAGCCCTTTGAGGGCAACTTGGCTGCAATTTGTTGGAGAGTTTGAGATCATGTCCATACAATATCTAGTTCATAGTAGATGTTTGATACCGGGAAGCTATTTCTCTAGTCGTATTATTATTATTAAGAGAGTAAGATATGAAGATAAGGGTCATTTAGGGAAAACAATTAACATTGACAGTTACTTTTAAGTATCTTTTTTGGCCTTTCTACCTGTGTTCTTGGTAGAGACCGAGGAAAAATTGTGCTCAGAGCTCAGCGTTATTCATTGAAGGAGTTCCAAAATCCTGACATTTCATGTTTAAAATTTTAGAAAAAATGATGTTTTATCCTTGTCTTAGCATTTTTTGTGATTAAAATTTCATAGAACATAAAATCAAATGCATTTATAGGACATTTGCTCTTCTGTTAATTTACTTTTGATGAAACAGGTAAAACTGTATCTAAAATGTAATTATAGAAACACCAAAAATTCAGAGAACATTTAAGTAATCTAACAGAAAAGTGGAGACAGTTTTATTCAGAATGCTGGAGGTTGAAACATTTAACTTTATAGCTGAATTCATATAGATCTTTCATTGCTGGAATTGACTTAAGAAAACTCTACTCCGAATTACTAAATCATGACACACATGAGATGCATTTAATTAACATGAATAATGTCAATATTTTCCATCAAAATATAATTTTCCATGGTGCTGGTAAATACAGAAAGGACTTATTTTCTCTTTTACACTTGTTACTTTTGAGTTTTGTTACATCCGGAGATATTCCAACTGCTTTTGTCTTCCTAATGTATACTTTAAGTGGATTATTACCTTTTAAAAGTTAACTTCGTTTGGTACTTGAAACAACAATATTAAGACCACACTACAGGAAGTAACAAATGCATATATTTTTAATATAATCTGAATCATAGCATATCAGAAACAATGAGACTGAGTGTCGATTTGTTGGGATGATTTAGCACTCTGTAGTGCCAGGGAATAATGTACCAGCAATTAATTAGGGAAAATATTTTTATACTGATCTGCTGGTTTGCTGGTAGTTCATACCATATTGATGTACTCAAGTAAAGAAAATGGGGTGAGAGTTATCATCACTTTTGATTGATGAACCTCAAAAATGGTTCCAAATGCCAGCTCCAATTAGTCTGAACATAAGGTTCAGGTTAAATATATGCTTCAAGAGTAGTAAAATTGTTTCTATTCACTCTATTCTCTTCACTGGGATCATTGCTCTTTATTATTTTTTCAAATAATGAGACTACCTTTTTTTAGTCTAAGCTTGGACTAAAATATATCTCATTCATTTATTTAAGAATTTTTTTGAGCCTCTACAATATGGGAGGTTATTACTTTTGGTGCTAGGATACTACAATAAGTAAGAGATGAGGAAAATCCAATCCATCTCTCCTCAGGTCTTTTCTTTTTTCCTCATGATGGTAAAATAAAATAGCATACCTTGCTCATGAGACAGTGATAAATTTGATGGAAAAAATGATGAAGGTTAGAAATATTAGAAGAGTCCATCTTGTGCTCGCTTCGGCAGCACATATACTAAAATTAGAAGAGTCCATCTTGGTGGCAGTTTGTGTGGTCAATGAACTTTGAACTGAATAGGTGGGCTCTGAATAAAGACTTAAAGAAGATAAAAAAGCACAGCTATTTGAACACCTGGGACAGAAGTGTTGCAGGCAGAAAGAGCTCCAAAAACAATAGCCCTGAGGTCCTGAGCCTGATTTCACATGCTGTTTCTGAAGCAAATCAAGGAAATCTATACAAGTATATAAAGACAAGGGGTGAAGACAAACAGGTGGGAAAAGTGAGGTGGTGCTGGTGATGGTGGTAATGGTGGTGATGATGGTGATGGTGGTGGTGGTGATGGTGGTGATGGTGGTGATGGTGGTGGTGGTGATGGTTGTGGTGATGGTGGTGGTGGTGATGGTAGTGATGGTTGTGGTGATGGTGGTAATGGTGGTGGTGGTGGTGATGGTGATACAGATGGTGGGGACTTTGGAGAACACTATATTGTTTCACGCTGAGTGGGACAGAAAGCCATTGGAGGGCTTTAAGAAGAGGAACAGCATGACTTGACTTCACTTTCAAAAGATGATTCTGAATTTTATATTAATAGTAGACACTATAGGGACAAGAATGTCAAGAAGGCCACCAACTAGTGGCTAGTATCCTGAACTGAGGTGACAAAAGATCACAGTTTGAGGAAGGTGGTAGTAGTAGAGATGTGAGAAGTGGTCAGACACCGAATATGTTTTTAAATAGATCCAATAAGAATTCCTCACATATTAGGTGAGAGTGTAGAAGAGAGAAGTTAAGTGTAAAATGAAGGCTTTGTTGGCCTCTGCTACTGGAAGGATGAGACAGATATTTCTTGACATGGGAGTAAAGATGGAGAAGCTGGATTTAAAGATTAACCTTGAAAGGTCATTAAGACATGGAGATGGGCACCTCAAGGGCATAACTGGATATCCTGGAATCTGGAGGAGAGGTCTGTATCAAAAGAAACAATGTGAGCATTGCCCGTCAGAGCTAGTTCTTTAAAGTCCCAGCAGTGTTGTATCACCGGAAGAGTGAGTGCAGATGAGAGAAGAGGTAAGCAACCAAACTCAAAGCATTCCAATATTTAAAAGATGAAGAAGAAGGAAGTGGCAAAGGAAACTAGTAAGCAGTAAGAGAGGTTGAAGAAATCAAGTGAATCCACATTATGAAAGCAAAAAGAAGGCATTTCATGTATCATATACTGCAGGTACGACAAGTAAAATGAGAACCAAAAGTTTCCCATTGGATTTTTAACACATGATCACTGGTAAAATTGATAACAAGATTTTCAACTGGAGTTGCATGGATGAAAGCCTAACTAGAGAAGGTTAGAGAGAGACCAGGAAAACAATGCCTAGATACAGAATATAGACACCTACTATACTTCATCAGTTCTAAGGTATGTATTATTTCATATTTTAAATCTCTGAAATTGGGATATATGTTAAAATTAATAGCATTTCACATTTATTACTACCTAGGCAGCTATTCTGATGCAGTTGTCATTGCCTGCTTATTCATGAGCTTTGTTACAGTTGTTTAAATTTTCATTACTGCTACATAAATGAAAACTAAAAAGCTCTTCCAATATACATAAAATAAAAATTCTAAGTGATATGAAAGCTTTGATCATAGCTTAATTAGGGTTTCCTTTCTTAGTGGTACAAACATTAACTGCATGTTATAATCAATGTGACTCAAATATAATAAATATGATTATCATGGAATTTAGCCATAAGAGGAAAAAAAAATGAAGTGATAGGCAGGATTAGGAGGTCAAGAGCAGGTTTCCTTATTTATTTAGGGATTTTATTTATTGAAGATGGTCAAAATTTGAAGGTGTTTGCATGCTGATAGGAATAAACTCAATGAAAGTAAAATTTTGATGCAGCCTGATATACTTGAAGTATGTCTTCTCTATAGTCCTGAATGAGAAAATATGGTTCCAATAGTGCTTATCTCTCAATGATGTTTTTCTGAAATCATTTAAGATCTCCCTTTTGGAGTGCCTGAGTGGCTCAGTTGGTTAAGCATCTGCCTTTGGCTCAGGTCATCATCTTCTCTCTTTCACTCTCTCTCTAAAATAAATAAATAAAATCTTTATTAAAAAAGATTATTTATTTATTTATTTATTTGACAGAGAGAAAACAAAAGTGGGGGAGGGGCAGAGGGAGAGGGAGAAGTAGGTTCCCTGAGGACAAGGGAGCTCCATGCAAGACTTGAGCCCAGGATTCTGGGATCATGATTTGAGCCAAAGGCAGATGCTTAATGATTGAGCCACCCAGGTGCTCCAATAAATAAAATATTTTTTTCAAAAAAGATCTCCCTTTTGTATTTACAAATTAAAGATTGTTTTAATATCCTCTGTATATTACAGATATAAGGATCAAACCCAATGAAAGCTATATTCTCATGTATTTGAGAAATATCAACCATTGATTATAAACATTAACTACAACACTTATATACAACAGCTTACATCTATACTCATTCAATATCTTATATAATTGTTATAAACAAGTAATTTAAAATATAAAAGGGTTTCAAAAGTCAGTACTTCTATTACTTTTTTACGGGGGTAAAATTATCTTTAATTACTATGTTGATTTTAGGGGCACCTGTGTAGCTAAGTCCATTAAGGATCTGCCTACCACTCTGGTCATTGTCTCAGGGTCCTGGGATTGAGTTCCACATCGGACTCCTTGCTCAGTGGGGAGTCTGCTTCTCCCTCTCCCTCTGCCTGCATCTTTGCCTACTTGTGATCTCTCTCTCTCTCTGTGTCAAATAAATAAATTAAATCTTTAAGAAAAAAAGGTTTGCTGATTTTATATACATACACTTATTTTACCTGAAAACCTCTATATTCTATACCCAATGCACAGGTAGTAAAGTGCTTTCCAATTTACCAACAGGCTTACATAAACCATAAAAAATGATAATAAAAGAATTTCTAGAGAAATTAATGTTATTCTAAACTGTGATAAATGTTATATATGACTTCCTATAATGCTGAACACTTGCAAAATAAGTATTATAAAATAACTGATTTTGGTGATAATGAGCTTGAAATAAATGTAGAGCCTATTTCTTTAAAATAACAGTGGTATATAGGTGGTGGCTAGGTCTTAGCTTGATTGTCTATGTGTTTCTTGATTTAGTAATTTATGATTCATTTGCATTGATACATCTAATATAGTTATTTTCCAATTTCTGTTGCTGGATAATCAATATTTCTGGGAAGTCTAATAGATGTTTCAAAAAAAGTGTCCCGTATCTTATAATTTTAAAAAGGTATGAAAAGTACAGCTGATTTTGAAAAAAATTGTCATGATTATAAAAGCCAGGTATGGCATAATGTGTAATTTTTAATTCATGAGTTAGTAAATTTAAAAAAATCTGGGTATAAATTCACATTCACACTTTATCTAATAACTATCATTTTATAGTACTTTGATTATTTGATTATCTATTTTTTTTCCTCCTTTTTTATGGTTCTATTTTGACATTTTGCGGTTTTTTGGTCTTAATTAAATGGCTCTGATTTAATTTATTTCAAATATTGCTTTTTATTTTTTTTAAATGTAAAAGATAAAAATCACATTTGACTATTCTTGGCAGCAATTAATCTGTGCTCGTTTTCCTTGTCCTGTATATGTTATCACATTAGGTATTTTATGAGAGCATGTTGTTGTCCCGCCAGTATACAACATACTATTAAATACTCTGCAAAACACATTTAAGGAAATCTCTTGTTATTGACCTGTGGTTGCCTAGAATCCTGCTCATCAAGCTACATACTCCTTCAGGTTTATTTGGCTTGCCAAAGATCTTAAATGTCTATAATGATATTAGTTCCATTAGAAAACTGTGTTCTCATACTACTGTCAATATTGAGTGGACTATACATCCTTCTCCTCCTTCTCTTCACTAGTTGTGTATGATGGATGCCACAGAATTAGTGCCACAGAGGGGGCATAGGGCAATGTTTAGAAATACAGATTCTAGAAGCCTGCACAGGCACCAATGGTGACTAGCTATGAGATCACAGGAGAAGTCATTTGACTTCTCTCAGCTTCACTTTTTACAGCCGTAAAGTGAAAGTTATAATAACATCTGTATCATATGCATTGGAGATTTAAATAATGCATTGCTTGGCATATAGTTAATGTCTAATAAATGTCGATAGAGAAGATATAGTCATCTGGGGCATATATTACTTTACTTCAAAAGTATTTAGATGACTAAAAATTCTTAATCATTTTAAGTGTATATTAAACATATATATATTTGGTGTATATGTATTCATATAAATTAATAAATATAAATTGAGTTTGTTTTTAATATTTGTATTTCTAAAGAAAATTAAGAATTCCATTATAGCTCTATGTGCATATTAACCATCACAAATCTAAAAATTATCACCTAATTGACTATGTTAAATTCTAGTAGAAAAGCATATTTTACACAGAATTATTGAGATACATTACTGACAGTACAGTAATCTATTTTATGCATTTCTAGTGTGAGATGAGGTATATAATTTTCCCTTAATGACTATACTTAGTGGGAAAAAAGTTTGGTTATAGATTCTCAAATAATTAAAGGTCCTAAATAAGCTACCTATGAAGTGTTCTTATTTGAATTTGAACAGTCATTCTGTATTACTTTGTTAAACTGTGCAGTTTTATATGATAAATTTATAGAAGTAGGCTTGTAATATACTAATGAAATTGAATGTTAATGTTCTGCAATATGAAAACATGTGCCTACCAGAAGAAACATTCTGAAAAAGAAGCACTTCATGTAAATCTTCTTGAAACTCAATGTTTTGCTATGTAACTCTTGAAGCAATAAAGTCACCTGCTATAAGTACTTTCCTTCATTTCCATCAACTTGACATTCGTTCTAGTTTGTGCTTTTATTATTTATTTATTTATTTATTTATTTATTTATTTATTTATTTATTTATTTATTTATTTTGCTTTGTGGTTATGCAGACTTTGAGATCTACAGTTGAGATTAGCAAAATCTTTGATTTTTGTTAAGTTCACCAGGTACCCAGATGGTCATGTGCAAAGCGAATTTCACACAAATGACTTAGGCATCTTTGTGCTGGATCTGACTATGGTAACACTCTAACTACACGATCTGTGTGTGTGTGTGTGTGTGTGTGTGTGTGTGTGTGTCTCCCCTGCTTGCCTCACTCAATTTCCTTCTTGGAAAGAGGGCTTTTCGAAGTCATCCCCTTTCTTTCACATGGGTTTATTGCATTATTTTTGCCCAAACCTTTGCAGAACCTCTCTTGGATTCTAGCAAATAGGGAAATTTTAACTCAATATATAATCAGAGCTACAATTTACTGAGCATCAGACATACCAGTTTCTATATATTTATTCCCAATCTTAAAATAATCCTAGAAGACAGGTACAATTTTCTCCATTATTATAGATGTTGAAATTAAGATAACCAGCCAAAGCCATAGAGCTGGAATTTGCCATATTTGGACTACAAATTCAGTTGTACTTGGCTCTGAAGATTATTCAGAATTCAGTGCTGACTTGATGGGTAATCTGAGAAGTTAATTTCTACAAAATAATTAATAACTAATAATGACTTCACAAAATGACTCCCTCAGATCATAGTTTTACTTTTTCTTAAGGGTAAGCAATTGTCTAAGCAGAGAATATGACCAGGGGCTACAGTACAAAGCTGAATAAAGAAAAGTGTTTCAATTGTCTAGCTGAAAGTCTGCTAATATAGGAGTAGATGTAAAAAAACATAAAACAAAAACAAAATTAAGCATATTTGTAAATGCAGCAACTACCCGAAACTATGTATATGAAATTCAAATATTTTGACCAAATAAGAATTAGTGGTGTTTTAGATCATTTGGTTGGTATTGATTTTTTTTTTTTTATGAAGAATGGAGAGGTTGACTTTTAAAGGGGACCTACATTGCTTGACACAAACAAAATCATAATGAGATAGAACAATCACTGTCCTTGAAAACACAGCAATGGCTTATTTACTGGGGTATGTGTTTTTGGTGAATTCGTGCTTCAATATCTTCTCAGAAATACAGATATTTTATTTTTGAAGTCCTTTGAAATGAAATTTAAGAGTTTACACAAAAGTGTCATAATCTTACAATAGATTTCTAATAGTACAATTCTGTGAAACATCTTTAATTTATTTTGTACCTTTTGAACAATCAGCTGACTTGTTTCTATGACTCAAGAGCAACATAGCCATCATTCATCAGGAGTAAAATAAATTGATCAAGATGTTTTGCTATTACTTTGGGGTTAAAATAAATTTCAGATTGCAAGGTGCTAAACTCTAACCTAGACATAAACAAGCAGTGTGCTTTCTATCACAGATTTCATCACTCAAACTGAGTCAATATGGTTAGTGTAATAAGTTTTACTAAATGTGCAGAACTTGGAATTTGAAATACTTAACTGTCTTAAGGTATATTGTTTTATTGACTTCTCTTATCTATTAATACAAGCGGAAACTCCAGTCACACATTCAAAATCACTAAAATATACAGTGCTATAAAATAAAAACAGTCTTTATTCTGATTTTCACTTAATACGCCCACAACATTTCAGATGATTTGAAATCACCCACAGTTGAATTTGTCGAGACAGTTCTGTTCAAGTGAAGGGAGTTCCCCAGAGAGAAATGGAGAGTTACGACATTGGTTACATTTCCACCTTCCTAAAAAACTCATCTTCTCTACTTATAGTATATATTCAGTTTCCATGTAAAACTAAAATGTGTTCCTATACAACAAGCTCTAGCATTTTACTTTTATTATTTCACTTCTTAAAAAAACTGAAATCTCTGGTTACCATTTCGTCAGTGACATTTTTAATATTGAATGAATCAAATCCCTAGTCTCCAGAGCATTGTATGTCTTGTATTTTGAAGTTGTGCCATATAAACAAATTGTTTTTCTAATTCTTTTATATTTTTTAAAGTATGTGAAAAGTTTAACCTAATTTGTACAACGTCATCAAATTTTTATTTCCTAACTCTTATTTTATTTGCAAGCAAAACTCAATTTCCAAAGATATGGATTGTTACTTATATAACTGGATTATGGACTACAAATCAATACATTTGATATTATTATAGTTAACGTTTGAGAAAATTGTGTCATGAGTGGCACTATGCATTAGTCTTATTTTTATTCTTTTTAATAATTCAGTTTTAGTTCTAATGTCATATTTTTATTTTGAAGTAATTTTTCTACGTAGAAAGAAATGACATGGTGAATTGTAGTGTAACAAATCATACAAAATAATTTATTTACCTGCATAATTTTTTTGTCCAATATTAGTTTTTACAATGTCAATATTCATATCCCCTCCAAAAAATGAAGACTCATTGTAAGAACTGTTTTATTTGACTTATATACAAGTGTCAGAAATGATTCCTTTTTTTAATTTAAATTCAATTAACCAACTTATACTACATCTTTAGTTTCAGATGCAGTGTTCAATAATTTATTTGTTTTGAAATGATTCTTAAAGAAGCATTAAAGAAGAATAAGTCACTAAGTTTGATAATTAATTGTAATTTCTTATTAAGCACTCCCACATATATTATCTCATTAAAACAACTCTATAGTGTAGGTAATAACATTACCATTTTATGGATTATGAAAGGAAGTCTCACAGGCTTGCCCAAGCCAACACCTTACATTTAGCTGATGTGAGGTCCAAACATATTCATCCGACTAGAGGAATATTTCTTCTGCTGGATTAAGCCACTAAGAGCCAACATTTATTGTGCACCTGTTGCTTGCTTAGTTGTAAATGCTTTTGGGGTCTTAAATCAAACCTCATCCTCTCTCTCCCTTTCTTGCCTTCTCTCTCCTCCCCTCCTTCTCTTTCTTGCACACACGAATACACACACACACACGCGCGCATACCATTTTACAGATGAAATTAAGCCACAGAGAAAATAAATAGGTAACTTGTGTTGCTGTAGCTAATAAATTAGTATGTGGCAAAACTAAAATCAAATTGTACAGCATAGTATTTCAAGTTCAGGATATGGAGGAAAAAAAATGCCTAAACCCTATCTGTGATTTACCATATGATTCCTATTTAGTGTTCTGAGGGTGACAGTCGGTGTTTCAAAAGTGCTCGTCTAGTGGTTTAACTAATTGTCTCTATTTTTTGGTAATTATACTGAGTGTCCCTTTCTAGCCTATTGACTGTGATTTATTACAATGATTCTTCCCCCATATTTCATTTCTTTTTACATTTCATTAAGTTCTGGTCATCTCTTTATTAGTTGATTTCTATCTCAATCTTTAGTTTTAATCAGGTATTTCTCTAACTACCAGAGTTGACACATAGCAGAACTGCATCTAGATATTCTTGTCTTTTCTTACACTAAAATTGTTCCCTAATCACAAGGAACATTTTCGGGGATAGATCACAAGACTGCCTACGAAACAAGTGTTAACAATTTTAAAGAAGATTAAAATGATATCAAATACCTTTGCCAACCAAAATGGAACAAAGGTAGAATTTGGCTAAGGAAAAGTGGAAAGTTTACAAATGTGTGGAAATCAAACAACACACTCTTGAACAATGATTGTGTCAAAGAGAAACTCAAAAAGGAAATTAGAGTATCTCAAGTCAGATAAAAATGAAAACACAATACACCAAAATACATGGGATTCAGAAAAAAAAAAAGAAGAGAAAAGTTTATAGTAGTAAGCACCTACAAGAAAAATCTCAAATCAACAATCTTTACATTTCAAGGAACTAGAACAAAATAATCCCAAAGTAGAGTATTATAGAAGGAAGGCAACATTAAAGATTAGAGCAGAAATAAATGAAATAGATAACAAAAAACATCAATAAAAGTAAGATTTCGTTTATTCACAAAATGAACAAAATTAACAGACCCTCAGCTGGCCTAAAGAAAAGAAAAATGAGAGAGAGAGAGAGAAGACTCAAATAACAAAAACAGAACAAGAAAGGGAGAGACATTATATCTATGTCCTAGAAATAAAAAGAATCCTAAGAGACTACTCTAAATAATTAAATGCCAACAAATCGAATAATATAGAAGAAATGGATAAATTACTAGAAACATACAACCCACAATGACTGAATCATGAAGAAATAAACAACCAGAACAGATATGTCATTAATTGAAAACAGGAAATATACATGTCATTTGCCATGTATGTTATTGTTTATACATGATAAATTATATTTTTCTTACACTATTTTCCTCTAACTTAGAGAATTTATATATAATATATATCAACATACATATATATGTAAGCATTTTTTTTGAAGATTTTATTTATTTATTTGACAGAGAGAGAGAGATCACAAGTAGGCAGAGAGGCTGGCAGAGGGAGAGGGGGAAGCAGGCTCCCCGCTGAGCAGGGAGCCCATTGCGGGGCTCAATCCCAGGACCCCGAGGTCATGACCTGAGCCAAAGGCAGAGGCTTTAAGCCACTGAGCCATCCAGGTGCCCCTATAAGCATGTTTTTATATATAAAACGGTTTTTAAATTATAGATTTTATTTTTATTTGTTTGACAAATGTCCCTGTTCTTTAAAGCTATATTGGAATCAGAACTCTCCCCTTAATACTCACTCTTCTTATTCCTTCCTGATAACTTCTGGAACTTTCCTGATAACTTCTAGACTTTGTCTTTTAACTCACTAGACTTCTCTTTTAGAGTGGGTTGATTGATTATCTTTCCCAATTCTCTGCCCCCTCCCTATAATTGGATCAGACATCCACAT
Source organism: Ailurus styani (assembly GCA_002007465.1). Lineage (NCBI taxonomy): Eukaryota > Metazoa > Chordata > Mammalia > Carnivora > Ailuridae > Ailurus > Ailurus styani. The sequence goes on from LNAC01000273.1 coordinate 1,893,533, forward strand.
GCTTGCCTTGAAAATAGGCAAAATTTATAACACAATCATACTAACTTTCAGTTTAGCCCAGAAATTTCCTGTAGCAGTAGGAATGTGAGTAGATGTGAAATAAGCAAAGTTGAGCTGAACTTGTTTTGATTTGTTCTTTTGTGATTCTACCAACTACATTGAGAATAGTCTAGAATTAGCAGACACGTGTGAGAAAAATAAATTTCAACTGCTTTTAGCCTAAAATTCTGATATTTTTTAAAAAGTAAAATGATGATGATTAAACCCACCAATTAAGCTACTTTATAATTGCCTTTTTATATAAAATATTTAACACATACAAAAACGTGTATGTTATAAAATATAACAAGACAGTTACTATCAGTAAACTCACTACCCCACCTAAGAAATAATTCATTGCTAAAATCACCGAAACTCACTATTTACTCCTTCCTGATAACTTTGTGTCTCCTCTATTCTGGATTTTGTGTTTATCATTCTGTTGTTCAGCTATAGAATGCTTGTATATATATGATGTATATTATATATGAATATGTCTCTACACAATTTTTAGACTTAGCCATTTTACTGAGAGTATTTTTCTTAGATTTTATTCACAGATGTAGGGTCAATTGACATTTTAAAAAGATTTTATTTATTTATTTGACAGAAAGAGAGACACCGAGAGAGGGAACACAAGCACGGGGAGTGGAGAGGGAGAAGGCGGCTTCCCACCAAACAGGGAGCCTGATGCGAGGCTCAAGCCCAGAACCCTGGGATCATGACCAGAGTGGAAGGCAGATGGTTAACAACCCAGCCAGCCGGATGTCCCTGATCAATTGATATTTTTAACAGTACTTGTATTGGTTGCTGAGTATAGCTCTAAAAGCCATCAATCTCGTTTCTATTCTCTGTACTGAGATGTGGAAAATAAACTAATACATTAGTTTCAACATGCCTAGAATAAGTAGCCAAAAAGAAACTTTTCTTTTTTTGTATAAATTAAAAGACTCTTCTTAAAGTGTTGTTCTTTTGATATCAGGATTTAGGATTTTAATGGTCTAACTGATTATAATTACAGACATTTGTTCCATTATACTTATGAATGATGAATGATTAAAAAGGCAGTCTATTGAATTCATATATTTCTAATCTATTTTTAAATTAGAAAACTCCGAGGCAGTAATTTAGAGTAACAAAGCAAAGATTGTTTTATGGTCCCAGACTTCCCCTTTATTTAATTAAAATTGCTTTAAAAAATAATTATTGGGAATAAGGTGTTTTGTTTAACAGGATATTAGAGTGTAACACCTCACTGAGTATACTTTTGAAAGGAGTAATGCTATTTTTCCCAAAATTATAAGGGGAAGTTTGCATATAGCATACACATTTCCAAATCTGATGTATACGTTGTTTTTCTGTTCTATGTTTTTGTTTCTGTTCTATGTTTTTCTTTGTTCTATGGTAATGCAAATATACAGTTTGCTTTCAGGGTATTGGTAGATGGAATATATCAACTTCAAATCAAAATGAAATTTGTTTTGTGAGACAAAGTTTTCTTTCTTCTTCTTTTTAAAGTTAAAAAAATAATCACATCACATCACCAAATGAATTTTGTCAACATGTTCTCTTTTAATTACAACATATAGTATATGTTTAAACACAATGTATACCATGTGTGTTATATGTTATACTATATAACATATATGTTTTATAAAGAAACATGTTTTAATTACATGTAACATATTATAACATATGCCAAATGATGATGGTCCTTATTGTATTGGGATTGAAATAGGAATGTTCAACTGCTTAAGAGAAGTTCAGTATTCTTTGCTAGTTCCAGAATGCCTTTTTGCCCTAATTATCAGTAGAACTTTAGTGCGTGTGTTCCACAGCTTAGCATCAGCCACGGAGAAGACAGTAATGAATACAATTTAGAACTTGAAACTCGCAAATACCCTTTGACAGGGAATACGGATTCATCACTGCTTGTTACTTTATTTGGACCTTCTTTGGATTTTCATTTCAGGTAGTACTACAAGTTACTGGGATGTTCAAAAATATTTATTATCTTATTAAGGTAAACTGTCTTCCCTGCCAGTGGATGATATTTTATAGAAAAAATACAAAATCCTATAAACTTCATGGTTGGAGTCCTTCCACATTTTAGCTGACAACACTGAAACCATTACTTTTATTCTAATTTTAAGGATAGTAGTAGCAGCACTTCAATTAACCAATTAATCAAAATAATATTCAAGTTTCTGCACATCTAGTTCATAAAGACTCTCCCTGTTGCACATTATTTCAAATGAATGCCACCTCCCGCTATGGTGGGCGTTCAGCTGTCCTAGAAAAGCACAGTAGTGAGCCCTTTTCATTGCAGTGAAAAAAGTTAACAGCATTGACACTTAAGTGACCGTAATTAGTCCATTGAGATGAATGTGGGAACTTTGTACCTCCCTAGTGTCATTGTCACAGACTTATGACACCCTCTAAATTGCAGTAGTTCATTGGTTCATTTTCCAAACAGTTTTCTCACTTAGAATGCCTAGAAGCTCAATTTTTTTTGAAAAATAAGGGTCTTGGAAACTTTAGAAAACAGCCTCAATTGAAGAAAGTCTAAAGGGAGACCTTACGCCTTTTAAACTGCCATGTGTTTTCCCAGTATTTATATGAGAAAGACACATCAAATCATCACATAGAAACACCAAATCCTTATAATTGATAACATTAAATATTTAGCAGAACAAATGTGAAAGTTGAGAGATGAGTTTTCCATGAATACAAGTTAAAAAAACATAAATGAGTAATAAGAAGTTAAGTTCTGTCCTATTCAAACCAGTTCTTCCAAAGATTTGACACGCCTTATGAAACTAAGCTTATAATAATAACAGGACATAAAATATGTTTTCAGGTGACATATCATGCAACAACAAACATGACAATTTTGTTTTAATGCCTTTGTATAATAGTAGAGAAAATATGCTGGCGTATAATTGTTTTTTATATTAATGTTCTTATAAACAGTCAATTTTTATTTATTTATTTATTTATTTATTTATTTTAAAGATTTTATTTATTTATTTGACACAGAGAGAGAGATTACAAGTAGGCAGAGAGGAAGGCAGAGAGACAGGGAGAGGAGGAAGCAGGCTCCCTGCCGAGCAGAGAGCCCGATGCGGGCCTCGATCCCAGGACGCTGAGATCATGACCTGAGCCGAAAGCAGAGGCTTTAACCCACTGAGCCACCCAGGCGCCCAATTTTTATTTTTTTCTTAAGGCTTTACTTACTCATTTGACAGAGAGAGAGAGCATAAGAAAGGGGAGCAGCAGGCAGAGGAAGAGGGAGAGGGAGAAGCAGAATTCTTGCTGAGCAGGGAGCCTAGTGCAGGACTTAACCCCAGAATCTCGGGATCATGACCTGAGTCAAAGGCAGATGCTTAACAAACTGAGCCACCCAGTTGCCCCAAATAGTCTATTTTTAAAATTCAAATGTATTTTACAAACTGCTTTAGATAAATTTCCCTTAACAATTAGAGAATGCAAAGTAATCTATCAATAAATATGCCCAAAAATTCATTAGCAAATTCTTGTCAGACTATAGAGGAAAGAAAAAAGCAGAAAAAAGAAAGAGACAGAATTGTAGCACACTATAGTATGAAAGGAGTGAAATACTGACTAACATAATTACATTTCTCAACTGTTCCCTTTCTCCTTTGAACCAGCATGGAAAGCAAAAAAGAGCTATTAGAAATCAAGAGTTTCCCATAAAGTGAAGAAATGGGTGAATTCCTTGATTTTCCAAAGCAGTGATATTATTATTTGTAAGGACTCCACCAGTTACTACAGGCACCCAAAAGTTTTAGATACATTCAAGAACATAATATCGGGCTCATACTTTCAGAATTTGTTGCTTCATATCACAAGGACACTTTAGTATGCACCTGATTGGAGAGATCCTGGGACCCAAACAATGTTGTCAGATATCTCTTTCTCCATTTCTCATGTCATCAGAGATCTCTTTCTCCACCTCTCAGTTCTGTGTGTCTCTGAATATTATCTTCTGACTACAGTAAACTTCCATCCATCAGAGAAGATAACCACCCTCTCTCTCAAATTAGTCACCCCAGTAAAGATGCACGCTGTTTGTTACCTCAGTAACCTCAAAAGAAAGATAATAGTTTCATTTTTTTAAAGTCCTAGCATTGACCAGCTTTTGTGGTGTGTCTAATCTGGAGTAGTTAGACTGGCCGGAGTCACAAAGGTGTTCTTGGGAAAATTCCACCCAAAGCACATAGTAGCGATTCCATCATGAAAAAACTAAGATCCTTTTGCCAGAAAAATGATGAAAGGGGTACAGAATTATTGTACAGAAATCATAAAGAAAGAGAGGGAGCTGGACGCTAAAAACACATGAGGTTGCTACTGGTCTTATGCAAGATTGTTATACAGATTACCTTATAGGAGTATTGTAGACATTAAAAAAAATTCAGAAATAATTAAGAGTAGTCATTAAGTGTTCACTGAAATGAAAAGAAGACATATCAAATTATCTTCATTTACACTTTTGAAAAGATGTCCAGATTGGTAAGTGAAAAAGACCTTAGAGATATACTACTGAATTTTTAAAAAATAAACTACTGAATAACAGGATGAAATTTGTACTTAACTACCTTAATAATGGTAAGTTCTTAAACAAACTTACCAGGAAAATGTTCATTAAGGGGTCAATATTAAAGTCAAAGAAAGAGGGGTGCCGGGGTGGCTCAGTTAAGCGTCTCCCTTCTGCTCAGGTCCTGATCACAGGGTTCCAAAATAGCGCCCCCTTGTGGAGCTCCCTGCTCAGTGGGGAGTCTGCTTCTCCCTCTCTCTCTCTGCCCTTCCCTCTGGCTCATGTTCTCTTTCTGTCTCCTAAATAAGTAAATAAATAAATAAAATCTTTAAAATAAGTGAAGTGAGGGCGCCTGGGTGGCTCAGTGGGTTAAAGCCTCTGCTTTCGGCTCAGGTCATGATCTCAGGGTCCTGGGATCGAGGCCCGCATCGGGCTCTCTGCTCAGCAGGGAGCCTGCTTCCCCCTCTCTCTCTGCCTGCCTCTCTGCCTCCTTGTGATCTCTCTCCCTCTGTGAAATAAAAAAAAAAAAAAAAAAAAAAAAAAAAAAAAAATAAAATAAGTGAAGTGAAAGAAAGAATTTAAGGTTTTTTTCTTGATCCTAATTCAAATTCTTTTTTCAGCATTTTGAATGAGGACATGGGAAATAGTAACATGTAAGGGTTATAGAAGGTTTGGAGGGAAATGTCATATCTAAGATCTCAAGAATATCTCAACATAATAGATAAATAAAATAAACCTGAGGAAAAAGAAGTTAATCTAAATCCTTCTGTTAATTATTATTATTTTTTTTTACATGCACTGTGAGTCATGCTTAGAAGTAAACAATGAGGATTAACAGGAAGCTTTATCAAAAACCTAGAGGAGGGATGCCTGGGTGGCAGCGGACTTTCGGTTTTGGCTAAGGTCATGATCTCACAGTGGTGAGATCAAGCCCTTGCGGGGCTGTGCCCAGAGCCCTCTGCGTGGAGCACCCCGTGCGAAGCCCCCGCGTGGAGCCCCCTCGCATGGAGTTGGCTTCAGATTCTCTTTCCCTCCAGATCCTGCGGGTGAACTCTCTCTCATATAAATAAATAAATCTTAAAGAAAGACTAAAGGACATTAAATTGAAACAACCTCAACACATATTAACAATCTTATATTTTCTGCTAAAATTAATTAAAATTATTATTGGATATGTTAATGAAATTTCATTTTCTAGTGGAACGGTCATAATCTGAGAAATGTATAGGTACATTTGAGTATGCTGAAGGATGAATTATTAACACAAAAAAGGATGTGACAATATCAGATTAGAGGGAAGAATATCTAACAGAATAGTAAAAACCACTTTAAATACTTAAAGACGTTCACTAGACTTACTCTGTGTGCTTCCAAAAGTTATATCCAGAACTTGTATTTGTGTTGTAGAAGTCAGATCCACAATCAAGGACACTTCCCCTCCCCCAAATTGTGTACTTTTACTGTTGGTTTTGAAATTAAATATATATATACACACACATATATATGTTTTATTAATTATTGGATTTTCTACAATAATATGATTCAATATGAGATTCAATATGACTCAATAATGACATCTTCCAGTGTCATTTCAACACAAATCCACACAAAAAAGTATATGGTTAGACAAGATAACTTTGAATCCCAGTTCAAAATATTAATGCTTTGGATTTCTATAAAATTATTCATGGCTGAGGAAGCAGGATATTGGAAGTATCTGGTTGAAAGAGTAGTTTTCAAGGCAGGTCACAGAGAAATGGCCTGTCTATCTGGCAGTAAGAATTTGTGATCATTCCACAAAGAAATATACACCTAAAGACTGAAAAGCTCAGACTCTTTGTAGGTTTATGAGATAAGAATGAAATTCCCCCTCGAGAAATTGTTTTAGGAAATTCCACAATGTAGATACTCTTAAAAAGAGAAAAAAAAAAGCAGGTATGAAGGACAATGAAAGTAGAGATTAACAGCTTGAATTAAGGTTAATAGCAATTAGGGATTGTTTGCTTCTTATTAATGAATAGTACATTGGAGTTCAAAATGTAGGTAAATTGAAAATTTTTGTTTTTAAAAAACAATAAGATAATATTTCGCAGTTACTTACCACATGAAACGTATATTTAAATCCCTGTATGCTCTATTTCAATTATATCCCCCATTCCACAACAGAGATAAGCACTATTTTTAATTATATATGTAACTTCTCCCTGGTTTTGTATATGGGCCTTTGTGTGTGTGTGTGTGTGTGTGTGTGTGTGTGTTTTAAGATTTTATTTATTTATTTGAGAGTGAGAGAGCACAAGTGGGGGGAGGGGCAAAGGCAGGGGGAGAAGCAGACTCCCCACTGAGCAGGGAGCAAGACACTGGGCTCCATTCCAGGTCCCTGGGATCATGACCTGACCTGAAGGCAGACGCTTAACCAGCTGAGTCACCCAGGAGTCCCTTATGTATTGTTTTGCTAAAACATTTATGTGTGTGTATGTGTTTGCATGCTTTCACACCTATACAAATTGATTTGTGTGTGTGTGTGTGTGTGTGTATAACATACATTACATATACTCTTCTGCTACTTGCTTTTTTAGTTTAGAGATTCCTGCATGTTGTTGTAGAGCTGTAGTTCTTACATTGTCACTATGGCACTGTATTCCAGTGTATTTTATGTATTTACTCTTCTCCTAATGGAAATGTGTTTGTTTCCAGTTTTGTGTATGACTCTAAAATTGCACAAATACAGTGCAAAATATATTATCCTAATCGGCAACATCATCTGGGAACTTGTTAGATATGCAAATTCTCCATCCCTACTCCATACCTTGCAAAATTAGAAATTCTGGGGAGCAGTAGGCCCAGCAATCTTTAAGCAATCTGTGCAGGTGATTCTGATGCACATTTAATTGCACAACCACCAGCATAGAGTACCTGTGAAGGAAATGAATCACTGAGTCATGGCTCTTAAATCTTCAAACTGACCAGATACCCCTCTATATTTTTCTAAAATGCTTGCATGGATTACCTGTTTCATCAACAGTTACCTGAGCTCCCATTGTCCCAATTCTTCAAAACACTTGTAATTGTTGGATTTTTTCAAAAAATTTGCCAATGCAGTAAGTGTGAAATTTAATTTGCTTTTCCATAGTTTAAGTGATATTTGTGCATATTTTTCTAATTTTATGAGATATTTGTACTTCCTCTTCTATGAACTTATAGCTTCCATTTTAAAATGTCTCTCTCTCTCTCTCTTTTTTTTTTTTTTAAAGATTTTACATTTTTGTCAGAGGGAGAGAGAGTGAGTGAGAGCAGCAGACAGAGGGAGAAGCAGATTCCCCACTGAGCAAGGAGCCAGATGTAGGATTGGTGGATGATTTTTTTAATAAATTGTTTTTTTCTTTTTTTCTTCTTTTATTGGAATTGCAATGTATCTCTATAGTAATCATTTCTTGGTTAAATGTGTGGCCAGTATTGTATCACAGTAGGTAGCTTGTCTTTTAGTTCTTTACACAATATCTTTTGATTCATTGGAGTTTTTTATTTCAAGAGAGTTGAACCTGTCACCTCTTTCTCTTATGGTTTGCACAAATTGTTTTAAGGGTTTTACTTTTATTACAGTTATCATACAGTGTAATATTAGCTTCATTGGTACAATATAGTAATTCAACAATGGCAATACAACAACCGGTGTTCAACACATAAGCACACTCCTTAATCCCCATCACCTATTTAACCCATCTCCCACCCACCTCTCTCTGGTAACCACCCATTTGTTCTTTATAGTTAAGAGTCTGTTTTATTGTTTGCCTCCCTCTTTTTTTTTCCTAATCCTTTTGTTCATTAGTATTGCTTCATAAATTATACATATGAGTGAAATCGTATGGCATTTGTGTCTCTCTGGCTTAATTCACTTAGTATCATACTTTCTAGCCCCATCCAGATCATTGCAAATGCAAGATTTCATACTTTTTTATGGCTGAGTAATATTCCAGTGTGTGTGTGTGTGTGTGTGTGTGTGTGTGTGTGTGTACATATGTATACCACTTCTACCTTTTTTCTTTTTTTCCCTTACATTCTAAGGTTAGGGTTGGGATGAGCTTGGGGAAAGAATTTTTTTTTTTTAAGTAGGTTCCATGCCCAGCATGGAGCCCAATGTGGGGCTTGAATTCATGACCATGAGATTAAGATATGAGCTGAGATAAAGAGTCCAACACTTAATTCAAGTGCCCCAGAAAGAATTTCTATCTTGTTTCAAAAACTCTTCTTTAAGGACATGAAGGACATTCTACACTTTTTTATTCTAAGAATAATTTTAATTTTTTAAAATTTTCATCTCCCTGAAATTATTTTTATGAGTGCTAAGGATCCATTTTCCTTCCATAAAGATAACCAGTTGTTTCAGAAAACTTATTCAATACCTCAGCAGTTTCCAGTAATATTCAATGGCACATCTCTAATATGCCAAATTTCTGCATATATATGGATTTTTAAGAAGATTTCTGTTACTGTTCTATTGCTTAACACTTCAGTATCTCCTACATCTCTTGCTTCCTTAAAATACCTTTATACTAAGCCATATTACACACACACACACACACACACATACACACAAAGATTTTATTTAGTTGGGCATTGAACATATAGATAGTGGGAAAATTGACATCTTTGTGATACTAATATTTTATCCATGAGTATGGTATAATATTTTTCTATTAATGTCTTTCTTAATATCTTATTGTGGAGTTTCATAATTTTCTCCATAAAAGTAAAACACATTTGTGATTTACTACTGAGTTCTTTATATTATTTTTTTTATTGCTCTAATAGCTATCATCTTTTCCTGAAGTAAAAGGACTCTTTTTTATCAATGTCTATAAAAACAGTTTTCTTTAGGTTTTGGCATTTTACTCAGCAATATTAATATATTCTCAAATAACAATAGTAATTTATGTAAATTATTTTGAAATTTTAATGTAGACATGCTTTTTCTCTCTTTTTTTTAAGTCTTGATAGTTTTTGTTTTTATTATTTGTTTTATTGTACTGACCAGGACCTCCAATACCATTTTTTTTTTAGATTTTTAAAAATTATTTATTTGACAGAGAGAGAGAGAGAGATTACAAGTAGGCAGAAAGGCAGGCAAAGAGGCAGGCAGAGAGAGAGGAGGAAGCAGGCTCCTTGCTAAGCAGGAAGCCCAATGTGGGGCTCGATCCCAGGACCCTGAGACCATGACCTGAGCCAACGGCAGAGGCTTTAACCCACTGAGCCACCCAGGCGCCCCTCCAATACCATTTTGAAGAGAAGTAGTAGTAGTTGTATTTTTTCATATGCATTTTTGTTGAAGTCATCCTTTTCAGGATTTAGAGATTTATTCTGAGTGTCATAAAGGTGTTTTTAAAAACATATATGGATGATTGATCTTATTGAGTGCTTTTTTATTACATCTATTACTATAATCATATTTTTCATTGTTAGTGTCCTAATATAATGAATAACCTATGTAGATTCTCTTAACTTATAGTAGCATTCCTGGTGTAAATGCACCTTTGCCATTATACATAGCTATTTTTATACATTGGCAATTCTATGTCCTGATAGTTTTAATTTTTGCATCCATGCTCATAAGTCAGAATGGCCTGTAAATTTTCCATTCTCATGAACATTTCTTTTGTCTGACTTTTAAATTGAGACTAGTGGGAATTTGTTTTTGTTTTTGTTTTGTTGATTTTGGCATCTGTTTGGGGATATGTTTATAATTATGAATTTAATTATTTCAATAGTTTCAGACTATTTGAATCTTAGACTTACTTTTTAATAAGTTTGATGGTTTATATTTTACCAAGAATTTCCCTAATTCATCTACGTTTTCAAATGTACTGGCTAACATTGCTCACAATTTTCTCCTGTTATTATGTTATATTTTGCATCTATATAGATAAGTTTTGGTTTTTTATTTCATATAATCTTTGTATTTATCTTTACATATATTTCATTAATCTCACATGTTATTTCTCTTTTAGTCTTTTCTAAGCACTGAATGTATCAGAACTTTTTGCTCAATGACCCCAAAAACAAAGCAATTCATTTCAGATTGACACTGAATCTCTAATTTTTAGGTTAATGTCTACAAACCATGGCTACCCAATTCTTAGTAAATATTTTTTTAAAGGAACTGATTTATTAAAGACTGTGTAATCTTTGAGTTCAGGACTCCTTTCCTTGGAAAGAAAGTGGTATTTCCAACTAAAGATAATGTCATTCTGAAAATAGTGATATAATGATTCAGCAATGTATTACCAGAAAAATCTTCCATGTGTTTTAATGAAGGTAATATAAAATAAGTTTGCACATACATAATAAGCACATTGCTCATTGACTCAGAAGTTCTACTATCTCTAATCTAAAGATGATAGCGCCTAGCAAACATGAATTTCCTAGGCATGTTCACCAAAACCAGTGTATTTAACACTGTCTGAAATTAGAATTACCAAAGGAGCTTTAAATACCTCAGACCAATTGAATAGAAATCTCCCAGTGTTGGGCCTGAGCCCAGGAGATTCAAATATGCAGCAGGGTTGAAAACCACTAGCATAAGTTATATATTTGTGAAACCCTATGCCTTAAATTCATTTGTAACATTGACCTGCATGGTTCTTTATTAAAAGAACAGACTATTGAGGTCAAAAACCACTGTAGCTAATAGCGGAGTGTTCTTCCTGAACTAATTCGACCATTATAAGACACTTCAAAAGCAATTTCCTAATCTGTATTTTTACGCTGTTTAAAATGCTTAAATAGTATGCTGCACTTTGTCAAACATTTCCCCATGTTGTAGAATTAACAGTTTTATGCTTAAGAGTATATTTATCTTACTTTAAACTCTTTCCTGACATTAGTGAATACTAATCTATTTTTAATAAAATTTGTTCATCTAGGTGGGTTAAGGCACATAGTCAATAATACCAAAAAAAAAAAAAAGGTGGGAGGGCTGTTGTGAAGCTGATATTAAAATCTTTGTAACAGGATATTCTCAGATTTGAATGAGTGATGTGGCAGAAGGAATGGGCGGGTATTTAAAAAATGTAACTGACTTTAATCCATGAAGAAATAAACTTAAAAAAAAAAACAAAAAGTGATTTATTGGGGCACCTGGGTGGCTCAGTCATTAAGCGTCTGCCTTCGGCTCAGATCATGATCCCGGAGTCCTGAAATTGAGACACACATTGGGCTTCCTGCCCAGCGGGAAGTCTGCTTCTCCCTCTCCCACTCCCCCTGCTTGTATTCCCTCTCTCGCTGTCTCTCTCTCTGTCTCTCTGTGTCAAATAAATACATAAAATCTTTAAAGAAAAAACAATTTATTTATCTGGAAGAGAGAGAAGTGTGCATGAGTCAGGGGAGGGGCAGAGGGAGAGAATCCTCAAGCGACTACCAGCTGAGGATGGAGCCCAACACAGGGCTCAATCTCACGGCCCATGAGCTCATGCCTGAGCCAAAACCAAGTCTCTGACACCTCACCAACTGAGCCACCCAGGTACTTTAAGAAATATACTTTTCTAAAGGAAAATTTATAATGAAAATATAGTTGTTTCTGCCCCAATTTAACTTGCAATTAAATATGCATCTTTCTTAGACAAAAATGCTTTTATCAATTGAATCAGGTAATTTCATTTCATGTTTTCAGTAATTATTATAATCATTGTCCTAATTATTTTCATAAACTAAAAGAAGTTGGGTAATATTTTTCTTGACAATTGTGCTGTAATGTAATTTTCTTTTTATTTTGGAAAAAAAATAGTGCAGTCTTTAGTAGTAGACAGTTGTCTGCTCTTCCTATCTACTTTTGGGGGTCTTCTCCTGATTTCTGTCCAAAGATTTGAATGAGCATATGTCATAATCCAGCAGCATAGATGGGAACCATATCAAGCCTGGTTATCCAATATATTTCATCTAACTGTATGTATGCAGGAGAGGGACACAGTGAGGGAGTCCATGACTGAAAGCAAGCCAAGGAGATTCATCTCTTATAGGTTAGGTTAAAGATAGCAAAAAATGGGCATCTTTGATACAAATGAAAAAACAAAAACAAAAACAAAACTTGACTGACAATGAAACCAACCAGTGAAGGCAGAATTGAATCTTGAAAGACTCCCAGTAATATAATACAAGTCTTTGGAAATAAGTGTTTCCCGCATGGTTTTTTAGTATGTTGGCAATACATTCCATATCAAGCTAGTACTTAATTGGTTTTTGTCACTCGTAAGAGGGTTTTGATTACTAAAATACTATTGATGTTTAAATTCCATCACTTTTAAGGAAAAATACTGTATCTTATGAGCTATTCAGGAAAGAAAAATATAAAAGTTGTGAGTTAAACACTAAGAGTGCAGTGAATTTTCATTTCAGATTTGTTTGAATTAGAAAAACTGGTCAAGGGGTGCCTAGATGGCTCAGTGGGTTAAAGCCTCTGCCTTTGGCTCAGGTCATGATCTCAGGGTCCTGGGATCGAGCCCCACATCAGGCTCCCAGCTCGGCAGGGAGCCTGCTTCCCCCTCTCCATCTGCTTGCCTCTCTACCTACTTGTAATCTCTCTCTCTCTGTCAAATAAATAAAATCTTTAAAAAAAACTGGTCAAATAGAAATAATGGTATATGGTAATACAAAAATTGAGAAAGTAGGTCTTTTTGAACGGCCCGAGGTAAAATATAAAATTACAAAAGCTAAAGCAGTAAATGGTATGCCCGAGATTATAAAGGGTCAACCTTTTTCCCATGGTAAATTGTTGGATACTGCAACTCAGGGCATGTGTTTATGTAGGCTGGGACGTTAGGAGAGTGGATACAAAATGAAGATATTTCAATTAGTTGGCTAATTATTATGTCTGACCTTAAGTAAATTTCTACAAATGAAATAATTTTACTTGAGCAGAACATCAGAGGAAGAAAAAACAGCTCAACTTAGAATTTTTTTTGTTCAGTGTTCGACATTTAAGAAATCTAATTATAAGACAGTCATGTGAATTTTAGGCCTGAAAACCCCATATCCCAACCTCCATACTAAAGAAAAGAAAAGGAACAACAAAACAAAACAAAACAAAACAAAACAAAACAAAAACCTGGAAATAAAACAGAAGGTGAGATAAGGTCCAAGAAGGAGATAAGGCTTGGCCATGGATACTTCCCAAATATCTTCTGATTTACACATACTGCCTACATATAGTAAAGAAATAATTCCACAGTTTAAAAAACAATAAAAATGAAGAGCAGCATACTGGGATTCACTGAGGAAGGGGTAGATCAACTTTATTGTTTTAGAGGTGGAGACCCAGAGAGAAGGTGGAGACTGATGCTAGAATTAAAGATTAAAAGCTCTAGATCTTTCGCTCTTGTAATTACCCCATGGAGCATGCACCTCAATGGGAGGCCAACATAAGTTTAAATGGAATTAGTTGTATTGCCCAATAAATTCCCAAGTTTGAGAAACAAAGTCTTATGATTATTTAATTTTTAAATCAATCCCCAGGTACTGTGATCTAAATATGTACCAATGGGAAAAATAAATAAAAATAAAAAGTAAGAAAAGGGGCACCCAGGTGGCTCATTCAGTTGTCTGACTCTTGATTTCAGCTCAGGTCATGATCTCAGGGTGGTGAGGTTGGACCCTGCATTGAGCTCCAGGCTAAGCATTGAGCCTACTTAAGATTCTCTCTCGTCCTCTCCCTCTTCCCCTCTCCCTCTTAGTCCCTTTTTCCCTCTTAACAACTCTGTACCGATAGGAGGGCAATGCTAAACCACAGCAATGACCAGAAAGGTATTTTTCCAAACCTCTTTCTCAAATGTTATGTTCTCGAAAATGCAATTGTGAAAACTTCCAAAAGGACAGAATCAGGAACAGAAGGATTGGTCGATCAGAGAACTCTTCTGACTGTGGAGTAAGGATTCCTTGCTATATGTACAAAAAGGACATTGTGCCTGGTATGGAATGATGAATACTCCATATTCTTTCTCTATTTTCCCTGTCCAAATTAAAGTTTTTATTCAAGATGTCCTCTTTACTGACTATAACAGTACACTGAGTACAATGAGGGTGAGTTCCAGACCATAAGAAGTTACTCTCACCCAGGCAAAAGAAAGGCTTATTAATTAACCAAATACCTTAGACCAGGCACTATAGGTAATAATTGCATGAGATACTAGGTAATCCCATACTTGGAGGAATTTGCAATGTTTCTGAATTAGTTTATGGTATAGTTGCACCATGTTAGGAAAAGATGCTTTAATATTGTCCATGTTGAGGAAAAGATGGAAATGTCAGCCCATAAGAGTTTAATGAATATTCTGTTCTGTCTGACCTAATTCCCACAAGCGCAGCCCCCAATCCGTCCATGTTGTTCCAGTGATGCATGAAATCTAGGGCTGGGCATATGACCAAAGCCTAATTGGAGAAGACCAAACACTAGCCACAATATTTACCCGGAAAGCAAATCATGGCTTCCATCGAAGCCTGCAAAAGTTATCCCTGAGATTTGTTGAAGATATTTGCAAGAGATACTCCCTTGTCTCTGAAATTTTGAGCTGTGCAAACAATATAGGTTAAATATGATTTAAACTGAGGATGAAGCCAAAGGAAAGCATAGTCTAATGAAGAGAAAATGGTATTGGAGCCAAAACAAAACCATGGGAGTTGCTGCATTGCGGTGGTCCACAACTTAGTTTCATCCCTGACCTTTGCAGTTGTGATAGCCCATAAATTCTCTTTGTTTTGCTGAAACTAGCTTGATGCGAGGTTTTTTTTGTTTTTGTTTTGTTGTTGTTGTTGTTGTTGTTGTTGTTGTTGTTGTTTCATTTGTCAACAAGCTAAGTAGGAACGTAAAGCTATAGTCACAAATCCAAAAGCTGTGGGGCCCAGAAACATCACACATATAAATGTCGAGAAGCTAATAAGGAAATAAAGCTATAGGAAGGAGTAGGGACAGTGGGCACCAATACTTTGCTACACTGATTGTGCGAATGCAGACCACAATTTTATTACTCTTCCTGATCTTTACAAAAAGATCTGAATTTTAAAATGAAGTCTTCTCATATTGAATTATTGGCAATTCATATTATTTATTATTTTATAAAATGTATCGTGTAAGCCATTTCTTAATAGCCGATGATTTTTGATATACTTACAATGTGCAAATAATAATTTGTTCATTTACATAAAAAATGGTAGACACCTAAAAATTAATTTTTGCCTCAAGTTACATTAACCCAATCATCTGCCCCAAAGTTTCTGAATTTCTGGCAGTAGAAAAAATAATTGATATTCTATAAATGTTTATATACCATGGATTGCCTGTCTTTTAAAACAGAGAATGTAAGCGTCGTACATCTTTATAGGCTAGGAAGGTGATGTGATAGAGCTAGTTGAAAGTAGTGGTTACTGTAGTGAAATTTATCCTTGACCAAAAGGCAAAGATTATCCTTGCCCTGAAGTATTCTATGTCAATTAAAAACAAAACAAAACAAAACACAAAATGTGAAACAAATTTGTGTATGAAGCTTTATTTCTGAACAAGTTTGAGATATTTGTGATCTGTTTTTTAAAAGCATGCATGCATATTTCTCTTATCTGTTTAAAACGCATCCTAAGTTTTCAGAATGTCTTTTAATAACCAACTGTTTGAACACTCAACAAGGTAAGATTTTTGGTGTCTGTAAATACTTACACCAATACCCCAGAGGTCTATAGGCTTTTCTGCATACAGTACTAAGTGAAAGAGGAAAAGGTTACTACATCAATGTAGAAATGGCCTCATGTGAAAAATACAATGGATTCTCTGGACAATTTGGTAATCCTGCAAAATTAATTATGCCCTGGATATGTATTGCACACACTGCAGGAGAAAAATAAAAATTATTTTTGAATAATTAAAATGAAGTATAATAAGGGCATAAACGTGAGTTCAAAAAATAAAAAGTAGAAGTCATGTTAATAGGAGGACTATGCTTCTCACTTAACAAGAGTCAAGAGCTCTCTGAAATTCTACTCCTTCCTGTAAGGTGCAGGCACTTAGAAATATTTTAGGAGGAATTCAGATACCACAAGGAAAGTATTATGGTCTGAACTGTGTACTCCTCATATCCATATACTGAAGCCTTAACCCCTAGTGTGACTGTGTTGAAGACAGGGCTTTGATTTTTATAAGTAAGGTTAAACGAAGGCACAAGAATGAGCCCCTAATCCAATAGGACTGTTGTCCATATAAGGAGAAGAGACAGCCGGACTACACACTTACACAAAAGACCATGTGGGAACACGATGAGGAGCCAACAATCTGCATGGCAAGGGGAGAGACCTTGGGAGAAACCAAACTGTTGACACCGCGATCTTGCACCACCAGCCTCCAGAAACAGTGAGAAAGAAGTATCTGTGCTTACACCGCCCAGTCTGTGATATTTTGTTAGAACAGCCCTAATGAACTGATACAGAAAGGTGACCTTCCTCCCATTGTCTCCCCACCCAGGCCCACGAGGTAAAATACCCTCCTTCTACCCTTAAACCAACAATGGATCCACAAGCTTTAAACCAGAACTCATTCGTTATCTTTGTTATTTCAACCCAAGAGCAAATGGGGGTTGATTCTTCTAGTAGAGAAAAGTGGAAAGTCCCAGGAGAAGAAGGGAGACCAGGAACAAAAGGGTGCAGGATGGTAGGAAGTGGGGAAGAGAAGAGTCAATTCTAGATGCAAGTTGGTATATTTGAGACTCCTTGAGAGCACAGGATATTAAATGGAACTCTCTAAAGTTCTAGGGAGTAAGATCCCACTCCCACCTAGACACAGGGTTAATTCAGTCAGGCCAAGAACCAAGTATCACAGCCACGTCCACACCAGTGTACCCTATTTCTGGCTATGAGGGCAGGAGGGAGGGAGGGAGAGAGAAAGAACTCAAATAATGAAATAATGATCCAGTTGACCACAGACGAGCTATCTTTGGAAACACTCAATTTAAAGACATTAATCTAATAGTGGAAATTTTAAACATTATCAAAAAGCAGCAGGAATTATAATTTGGGTCTTTAGCTCATTTCTAGTCACATCACATCTGTAAGTGACCTGACCAATCAATTGAGTTCTCACTTATTTAGTAATATCTTCAGCATTATTCATTGAGACAATCAAGAAGGATCCAACATTATAGGTAGCACAAAGTAGATTCTAAGTCTGAGTACCTTCATTCATTTGTGGCCAACAATGACTGAGTTCCAAGTATGGACTGAGACTTATTTTGAGGATGGGAAAACAATGATGAACAAAATACATGTAAAGAGCTGTATTCTGTAAAGAGTTACATTCTAGTGGAAAGATGAATAAGAAAGGGGACGAAAAGAGGCAATTATCTTATGTAATGGAAATGAGCTTAGGGTATGTTCTAGGAGCCCCTAGAACCTGTTTCATGTTCCAGCTTCTGAAGGCAGAGAAAACATGCCACACTCCCCAACTGCAGAGCCTGAGACTGGGTTATGGCTCTGCCACTGATTAGAAATGTAAATCTGGACAAATTCCTTAGCATAACTTTGTGTCAATGTACTCTTCTATAAAGTAGAAATAATAGTAATACCTACCTCAAAATATGAGAATTAAATGAGTTAATATGCACAATACTTAGAGGAGTTCTTAGCATGTAGTCAGTACTCACTAAAAGGTTTTTTTCACTGTATTTTTATGAAGGTACCTTGGGTTTTCAGCAGAGAAATAACATGTCCTCTCTTACACATTAATTTCTCTTGGTCTAGCCCCAAATCTGATCTCGTGCTCTAATATTTCTTGCCTTTTGGACTGTCCTACTTCTTTTGTATACATTTGTATAAAAGTGAGTGAAGGAACACATAATGACCCTGCGGGGAAATGTACAGTTAACCCAACTTTTAAAGATGGCCCTAATATTCAATGCAGATTTTTATACTGTAAGAAGCAAGACTCGATTCCTCCAGAAGATAACATTTTGGAAAATGATACATGTCCATCTTATTTTATCACTGAAGGAAGAATATGTAGAAGAACACAATTCTGAGGCCCTGGCAAACATGGCCAGGCCACATGCTTCTTTTTACTTCTACAAAATATTTCAGAGGATTCCACTCCCCTCCCCCCGCCTTTTTTTTTTTGTAATTTGTGTATAGTGAATTTTAAGGAAAAATGTGGGATGGAAGCCCACAAATCTGTTTCTCACCTCTCACATATGCATCCTGGTGGGAACTTTGCACGTTCTCCTAAGGTTGAAAATCTACAAACAGCTAACTGAACATAACCTATGTACCAAACACAGCATCTGAGATTGTGTGTTAGTTCCAAAGTCACAGGCAGGGCTCCCTCCGTAAAGTCTCATTTTGTTCTGATCTCTCCTGCCAGCTTCTGACTTTCCTGTCTTTGGTCCAGCACAGCTCACCCTCTTTCCACATTCTTCCCTAACTCAGCCCTCCTGCAATATTCTTCCTTTGCCTTTTGGATGGTGCTATTTCTTTTGTGTTCCCATATATAAAGTCAGTTCAAGGCACATGAATGCATCTTGTAAGAGCTAGGCTTTCAATGTCTTTAATTTTTCTTTATTCCATTTTGTTATCAGCATCAGTGCATTATGTACCTCTACACTAAGATACAATTTTCCATCTTTGAAAAAGAGGCTTATTTTATTTTATTTTTTCAAGATAACTGGTGGCTTTTTAAAAATGAAAAAGGCGGATTAAATGAAGGCAATCATACAGGCAGGTTTACAAGCATGAGTTACTTACAAAGACTGCAAATCACCAAATAACTTCTTTCTATCTGATATTTTCCTTGACTCAATTCCAAATACATATTAAGTAATGGATTAACTGTTTCCAGGAGAAATGCTGATAATAATTATATCACATATAGCTTCTGGGTGATAGGAATGCTAAATGTCACTAGACTGAGCCCTGGTTGATTTTCAATTTACTTTCCAAGGCAAACCTTCAGATACCTCCATATGCCTTTTGATATTTGTGCATTTTTGTCCATTTTCATTTTGATGAACTTATAATATGATATTAATTAGAACTACCCTGACGGAATCATCATATTCATATCTCTAAAGACTACCTTCAGGAAATATTTACCGCTTACTCATTTTGTGCTAGGCATAGTTGTAAAATCTTAATCCTTTTATAGTTAGCAGTGGATTTTTACAGAGAAAAAGGCAAGACTGTGAGATACAAGAATAGCACTTCAGTAAATAAACTACTAACTTCTTATTATGCATAATTTTTTAGACTTATGTGTGATCTTCATTTTATATTTATATTATGAATAGAGGGGTTTACTTTCTTCATTTAACTTTTCCATCTAAACAAGCAAGCACTCTAAACCACATTCAACAGCAGTTAACACAGATGCTATAACCTCCAGATGTTTTTACATTCAAATTTTCTAGAGGTCATAAATTAGGTTTTAACATTTTATACCACCAATATACAATTATTTATGCCTTTTTCCATTTAGAATTTTGTTTTTGCAGGTTTGCTAATGACAAATCATCTCAGATTTGCCTTGTCTAAAAATGGGATATCTTTTGAAATTGTTTGAAAACAACTGTTTTCATCTTTGAAGGGTATTTTCAATAGAAATGGAAACGAAGCTTTCACTACTTCCAATGTGACATTCCATTTTCTTCTGGTTTGTTTTTTGTTCTGGTTGTTGTTTTAGGGTTTTTTTGAAGGACCTATATTCAAGATTTTCTCCTTTCAGCAGTTTGACTAATATACGTCTAAAAAACATTTCTGTTTTTATATTGAAAATAATACATTTACAAGGTTTTCTTAGTTTCCCGGAACTACGAGTAAACATCTCTCATGGCTTTGAAATATTCTTAGCTATCATCTCTTCATTTTTTTTTTCCCCTTTACTATTTTTTCTCTTTCCTTCTGGGACTCCCGTTAGACCTTTGATAGCTTTTGACTCCGTATTGCGTGTATCTCTTAGGTTCCTCACTTCATTTCCAATCACTTTTGGTCTCTCTGCTTTACTTTAGATGTTTTTCTATTGTCCTGTCTTGCAGTTCATCAGCATAATTTTTGGTAACGTCTAATCTCCTCTTGAAGTCATCCAGTGAATTCTTCAATTTCAGACGCTACATTTCTCAGTTGTAGATTTTCTGTTTTCTTCTTAACGTTGATTTGAAATATCTTAGGCATTTCTACATTT
Source organism: Ailurus styani (assembly GCA_002007465.1). NCBI lineage: Eukaryota > Metazoa > Chordata > Mammalia > Carnivora > Ailuridae > Ailurus > Ailurus styani. Next base: position 1,914,322 of record LNAC01000273.1, read on the forward strand.
TCATCTATCATTTTCCATGTTTCCCTCTATTTTATGAAACATTTACAACTATTTTAATTATTAATCTGAAAACTCCAATTATCTGTGTAATTTATCAGTGCCTTTGTACCTTCCCAGATTCTCTCTCTTTGTGTGTGTGTGTGTGTGTGCGTGTGTATGTGTGTCCAAATGTTTCCACTCATCCTCACATCCAGTGACTGAATCTTCAACATTTTATTAAAGTAGTTAGTAATTCAAATGCTGTTTTCTTCCTTCATAGATGTTTCAAGTTAGATATGGCAGTGAGCTGAGTTGAGGAAAGTTTACTGTCTGGGTAATATTCAGTGTATATCCCTGGGATGAATACCTGCAGGGTTTTTAAATGAGAGCCTGGCCATTCACACTATCTTTTCTAATGGGTGTTGAATTCCAATCACTATCTTCTCACTCCTACAAGACTGCTGTAAACTTTGCTATAATTAATAATAATCCTGGGGTTTTGGGGGTTGTTTGTTTGTTTGTTTTAGGTTTTGGGTTTTTTGTTTTGTTTTGTTTTGTTTTTTTGTTTTGTTTGTTTTGTTTTGGTTTTTTTTTTAGACTTCTACCCCATCTAGTTCCTAAATTAAAAAAAAAAAATAGCCTTTTAGTTATGGCTTCTCAAGTCTCCAAGATCATCTCCCTAGGCTTTTGATGACTGCAAATGTCCTCCTGGTTTCTCAGTGCCCCCAGCATAGCTTCTGATCAGGGCAATATCAAATCCTCAGTCTTGTGCCTGTGTTCAGATTCAATAAAGGTTTCCAGTGAAAAACAAGCTATAGAAAATCAGTTTACCTCCCCATATATCTTCTCTCTTTGGAATCTTAATTTCGCTACTCCTAGTTGCTCCTGCAGCTCTCTGCTGCTCTCTGGTTTTGTTTTTCCCCTAGATTTTCATAGTTAGAGCTTTAACCTGCCACAAATTCCATCCTACTCAGAAATAGAATTCCTCTTCATTTTTGAGTGACATTTTTCACAAGATAAAAGAACTCTAGTTTAGAAGGTTATTTTTGTTAAACATTTGAAAATATCATTTAAATACATCTTATCTTTTGTGAGTGATCATTTCTCCACAAATTCATCAGCAATTGGTGTTGTCACACTTTTTAAATTTTTTAGTCATTCTGACAAGTACAAAGTGATATATCACTGTTATTTTAACTTACATTTCCTTAATGATTAATGATGTTGATGATTTTTTCATCTGCTTTTTCTGCCATCAGGTATTCTCTTTAATGAAATGTTTCTTCATGTCTTTTTTCCCACTTTCTAAAAGCATTTTTTCTGTTGAGTTTGAAAGTTCTTTATATATTTCAGTATGAGTCCTTTGTCAGATGTGATTAGAAAATATTTTTTCCCAGTGTGTAACTTGTATTTATGTTATTTAATAATGTATGACCTGGATAAAATCATTTTAATTTTGATAAAGTCCAGTTTTTCCTTCCCCTTTTTATTAATTTTGTTTTGGTGTTAAGTCTAAGAAATATTTTGTATTAGTTTTTACATAAGGTTAGAGACTTAGTTTGAAGTTCTTTCTTTCTTTTCTTTCCTTTCTCCCTCCCTCTCTCCCTCCCTCTCTTTCTTCCTTTCATTCTTTCCATTCTTATTTACTTTTTGCCTGTAGATGACCAATTGCTGTAACAGCATTTATTGATATTATCTTTCCTCTATTAACTTGCTATTGCAACTTTCTCAAGAATAAGTTTAGCATAATTTTGTTGGTCTAATTTTGGATTTTCTATTACATTCCATTAATCTTTGTATGTGTCCCTTTTTCAATACTACACACTTTTGTTTAGTATAGCTATATAATAAGATTTAAATTTAGGTAGACTGTTCATTCTACTTTATTGGGTATTTTGAAAAATTTTCTAGGTACTTTAGTTTCTTTGCCTTTCCATATAAAGTCTCACTGGGATTGTAATAGTAATTATGTGAAACCCATATATCAAATTCGAAACAACTGACATCTTTATTCTGTAGAGTATTCCAATCTATGAGCACAATATGTCTCTTAATTTTTTAGATCTTTTTTGATTTGTTTCATCAGAGTCTTGTAGTTTTTAACTTGTAAGTTCCATACATGTTAGTTTGGTTTATAACAAAGTATTTTTTGAGTGATTTTAAAGGATATTTTATTTTATTGTTTATGTCTGTACATTTAATGTCATGACCTTGATGAACATACTACTTCTAGGGGGGATATTGTAGATTTCTTGTGATTTCCTATGTAGACAAACAATTCTTCTGCAAACAGGAGTATTTTTATTTCTTCTTTTCTGATCTGTAGGTTTTTATTTTATTTTCTTGCCTACTGCATTGACTAGGACTTTCAGCACTCTGTTCTATTGAGTAAGAATTGTGAGAAAGTATATCCCTGCCTTGTGCTCAATCATAGGAAGGAAGCATCCAGTCTTGCACAATTAAGTAAAATATTAGCTGCAGGTTTTTGGTAGATGTCTTTTATCACATTGAAGAGGTCTTCTCAATCCTATTCTGGAAGATTCTATCAAATATATTTTATGCATCAATTAATATAACCATGTTTTCTTTGTTAACCTGTTATTATGATGGATTATGTTGCCATCCTGACATTTTGAATTAAATACCACTTGGTTATGGTGTACAATTCTTTTTTATATATTGTGGATTCTCTTTGAAATTATATGTTTTAGAATTTTTGTTTTTGTATTTATGAGACATTGCCCTGTAATTTTCTTATTTTGTGTGGTTTTGCTTTTAGGGTAATACTAGATTCATAAAGTGAATTGGCAATCATATCTTCTTATTTTTTGGAAGATATTAGGTAGAATTGGCATTAATTCTTCTTCAAAAATTTGGTAGAATTCTCCAGTGAAAGCATCTTGGCCTGAAGATTTCATCTTTAATGAGTTTTAAAACTATAAATTAATTTCCTTGATAGAGGACTATTTAAACTACCTATTTCATTTTTGGTGAGTTGTGGTAGTTATATTCTTTAAATAATTTTTTCATTTAATATAAGTTGTCAAAATTTTGTGTTTAGTTACTCATAGTATTTCTTTATTATTATTTTGATATCTGTGTATCTGTAGTGATATCCCCTGCTTCATTTCTTTCTTTTCTTTTTTAATTAATTATTTTTTTATAAACATATAATGTATTATTTGTTTCAGGGGTACAAGTCTGTGAATTATCAGTCTTACACAATTCACAGCACTCACCACAGCACATACTCTCCCTTCTGTTCATCACTCAGCTATCCCTCCCTCCCACCCCACTCCCCTCCAGCAAACCTGTTTGTTTCCTGAGATTAAGGGGCTCTTAAGGTTTGTCTCCCCCTCCGTTTCATTTCTGATATTTATGATTTGTGTCTTTTGTTCTTTGTCAGTTTCTGCAGAATTCTTCAGTTCTTTGTCAGTTCTATTGATCTTTCTTTAAAAACAAAAAGCCAGCTTTTTGTTTTTCTGAGTTTTCATTTTTTTAAAAAAAAATTATGTGATGTGTTCTTAACTTTATTATTTCTTCTACTTGCTGGAATTCATTTTACTATTTTTAAAATATTCTTGAGATGGAAGATAAAATTATTGATTTGGAACTTCTCTCTTTTTTAATGTATGCCTCTGATGTTATACATTTCCCTTTCAGCGCTATTTTAGTATGTCCACAGATTTTGATGTACTGTATTTTTATTTTGATTCAGTTCAAGTACTTTTTAAATTTCTCTTGAAAATACCTGTTTGACACATGGATTATTTAGAAGTCTGTTGTTAGTTTTCAAGTGTTTGGGAATTATCTTGTTATCTTTCTAGCACTAATTTCTTTAATTCCATTTTGATTAGAGAACATTCTGTATGATTTTTTTTATTACAATTTGTTTTATGACCCAGGATATGGCTGTCTTGTTATATATCTCATGGATGCTTGAAAAGAATGTGTATTTCTTCCATTGCTGAATGGAGTGTTCTATAAATGTCAATTATGTTCTGTTTGTTGAAGATGTTGAGTTCCTTTATACCCTAGATGATTTTCTTTCCAGTTACTCTACCTTTCAAGAAAGGGGTGTTGGTGTACTCAACTATAATTGTGGATTTTTCTGTTTCTCCTTTTAGTTTTATCAGCTATTGTTTCCCATATTTTATAGTTCTCTTCTTTGGTCCATAAACATTTAGGATTGTGCCTAGCAGAGTGGCACAGCGGAAGCATGCTGGGCCCATAAACATTTAGGATTGCTGTATTTTCTTGGCATTTTGACACTTTTATTATGATGTAGTCTTATTTTTTTTTGTCTTTGGTGATTTTCTATGCTCTGAAGTTCAATTTATCTAATATTTGTATATCTCCTCTTGCATTTTTAAATTGAAGTTTTTATGTTTTCTCTCTTTCTCACTGCTACCTCCCTCATTGGGAAAAAATATATTATGGATCATACTAGAAACTAAGCTATATAAAACTTCTGAATGACCAGTGCTTGTTTGGTCATTCTATATTCCATTTGGTAATACCCAGGCTTTCCAGTGTTAAATTATATATGAATAAATTTATATGACTAAGGTCTAACTCAGAAGTGAGAGGAATGTTAGGTATTTGGATTTGGCTAAAGAGATATTCTCACTCATAATGATTGGGGCTCTACTTCATCAATCTTTTGTTTTCCTTCAATAAGTAAGACATACAGTCCTTACTGATATTTGAATTAACAATATGACTAAAATTGCATAAGCATTCAAATGAATAAACATATTAAGAAAACTTCCCTCTTGTTTATTGTACTATTTCAAGAAGACCAGAAAATGATTTCTGGCTTGTCACACTCTGTGCTATTATCCCAAAATGACAAAGAAAACACCAAATAAAAAGTTTCATAAATGTTACCTTATATTCTATACTACTAACTTTTTTCCAAAATTATGACCAGCAATTCAAATAATATGGTCTGATATTTAATACCAATACAACACTCCAATAATTATGATTTGCTGTTTTTAGACTTACTAATTTGAAATGATAGATTTCATAGATCCTCATTTTATTTAAGAATCATTTTAAATGACCAAGATTCATTCCAATGGCTCTTGCGATATAAAAATAAACTTCCTATAAGGATCAAAATGGATTATTATGGGTTTATTTATTTATTTTTTTAAAGATTTTATTTATTTATTTGACAGAGAGAGAGATCACAAGTAGGCAGAGAGAAAGGGGGAAGCAGGGTCCCTGCCGAGCAGAGAGACTGATGTGGGCCTGGATCCCAGGACCCTGGGATCATGACCTGAGCCAAAGGCAGAGGCTTAACCCACTGAGCCACCCAGGTGCCTGATTATTATGGGTTTATTATGGTTGATCAAAACCCTGCATAGCTCTACAGATTGGTCTATACCTGAAGCAGTAAAGTTACTATTTTATAAGAATGTAATCTTACATGTTATTCTCTCAAATTTTATTTATTTAATTCATAGCCATTACTCTAATAATGTTATTCTTCAATTACCATTTGATTCATAATTCTTTGTTTTGACAAATTTTCGTCTTTTTGATAAATATAATGGTGAGGTATGATAATTTCTATTGGAATAAACATTTATTATGCTTTTATCTCTCTAGAATTAACACATTCACATTATAAGCAATATTAAATATACCAACTAGTACATAACTTCAAAATTTGCATTTCAATAGATGAATGGCTATATAAAGAAATCTGAATGATTCAATTAATGTTTTCCTTAAAGAAAAAAAAGAAAAAGAAAACGTTGTTCAGAACGTTATTTCACATGGATTTTTTTCTTGTCATAATAAGAGGAATATATAAAATGAAGTTACAAGCCTTTGTGTTATAAGAACTAAGGTGAGTTTTTGCTGATAATTAGTGCATTATGCATTGGATACCATGATTGTATAATTATCGTATTTATTTGATTATGCATTGGATAGCATGATTATATAATTATCGTATTTATTTGATTATTTAGTATTTATACTTAGTGATTTTGCTTTGTTTTGTTGTTTTTTAAGGAATTTGAATTAGCTTCAATACAGTATAAAACAATTCTGTTAAACATTCCTTCCTGGCCTGCCAACAAAAAAAGGACTTTAAGAGAAGAGAAGAATTGCTATTATCAGGCACCTGTGATGAGTCAATCTCTGTAGATAAACACTGAATTTATGTCTGTTCATCTTGGCAGCCAAAGCAAAAAGGAAAATCATGGTTCTCCCAAGGTTGTCTTCAAACACAAACATTTTCTTGGCTCAAAATTGAAGGAAGACTTTAACATGTGGTTTCTTATGTTTAGGGACACTGAAGAACATAATGGAAGATGTCTCCACACGTTTTTATGAAAAACATGGATATTGTTCAGCTATAAAAGCTGCAAGCCTAACATGAGAAGTAATCCAGTGAAGACCTTTCTATGGGACACTGTGGTAATGAAGTCTATGTATGTTGCATCTTGAAAATCTAACTTAAAACAGATCGAGCCTAGCAAATCTGGAGGAAGAGATAATTAACCTGTCCAAAAGACATGTCTTTCAAATATCAGAGGTCTCAAATGAACTTTTGGCAAGAAGTGTACCGCTGTCAATTTAGAGGTTCTGAATTACTAATATTTATTTTGTTAACTAAAGATGGACCCCTCTTTTTGATTAGTTAATGTACAGCCAAAAAAAAAAAACCCACAAAAAACCCAACAAACAAAAACAACCAACCAAACAAAAAAGCTGTTTTTTCTACAAAAAAGAAGTTTGTACAATACATGTAAACCCAAATATAATGCATCTGACAAAGTAATTCTTATAAAATCCATTAAATAGTAGCTGGATAAAATTACAATTAATGAGATTGCTCAATATTGCAGTTATTTGTGTATTATTCATTGTTAGTACTCTAATTCCACTGAAGGGAGAGGTATTTTTGTTTTGTTTTGTTTTGTTTTGTTTTGCTCATCTTTGCCTTTTCTACAAGAACAAGTAGAGATACTTCCTTGGTACACATTCAATAAATATCTATTAATCTGACTATATCATCCATTCCTTTGCTAAGACCTCTACCAAAATACAATGCATTTAGTTTTCATATAATTGATTCTAAGTTGATTTTTTAAAAAACAATAATTACTCAAAAGTCATGCTAGACTAACTTATTTTTACCCTTTTGAAATATGAAACAATATAATAATGAATCTAAGCTAACCATTTAAGAATTTTTTTTACAATATTCTTATGTAAGATACAGCAAAATAAATTTGAAATAAATTTATTTGATGTACAAGAGGACATTTCTGGAAAAACAGCAGTAAATAAGATAAATGTAGTCCGGGCGCCTGGGTGGCTCAGTGGGTTAAAGCCTCTGCTTTCGGCTCAGGTCATGATCTCAGCGTCCTGAGATCGAGGCCCACATCGGGTTCTCTGCTTGGCAGGGAGCCTGCTTCCTCCTCTCCCTGTCTCTCTGCCTGCCTCTCTGCCTACTTGTAATCTCTCTCTCTGTGTCAAATAAATAAATAAAATCTTTAAAAAAAAAAAGATAAATGTAGTCCATAACTTTACGGAGATTAAAATACAGTGGGGGGAAACAGAAAAATCGTTTATCAAGTGTGATACACATTAAGAATTAAGAAATTTAAAGAACATGGTACAATAGAAACATGTAATGATGTGATTTAATCTATATTAGGGATTCACAAAAATGCTGAAGAATAATATTTAATGTGAGATTTGAAAAATGAGTTGCAGTGAGGTGAGTAATGGGAAAGTGAATGAGAGAACATTCCAAAAAGAAAAATAAATGCAAAATCTATTCTTAAGGGACAGCATGGGATAGCTCAGATAAGAAATCCAGAATGGTCGAGGCTGAGCAATTGGGAAACAGTGAGTGTGAGAAACTGACAGAATCAGATCTCAGAGGATCTTGAACTCAGGTTTAAGATTTCAGAACGTGTTTGCAGCTGAAATGCAGACTATTGGCAGCTTAGAATCATTTTCATCTACTATTCTTTTCCTTTATTTTAGGGGCTGGGTATCTGAGCATTATATTTCCCAGGATTCCTACCATAAGGATCTGGATCAGATGTACAACTGATTAGCAACTGTATAAGTTTTGAAAGGTAGAGAAGAAACTGAAATTATTATTATTTTTCCTTCTGGTAGATAAGTGAGTTTTGTCAGATGTGAGATTTCATAGTGGCTTTGTGGACTTCCATTCCAGTTTGATGTTGAGGTAATTATGATCATTGGGACAGTTTTCTTGGTTTCCAGAAATTTCTCGATGCCTTAAAATCTAGTACACTTTTGTTTTTTTGGTTTTTTTTAAAGATTTTATTTATTTATTTGACACAGAGAGAGAGATTACAAGTAGGCAGAGAGGCAGGCAGAGAGACAGGGAGAGGAGGAAGCAAGCTCCCTGCTGAGCAGAGAGCCCGATGTGGGCCTCGATCCCAGGATGCTGAGATCATGACCTGAGCCGAAAGCAGAGGCTTTAACCCACTGAGCCACCCAGGCGCCCTCTAGTACACTTTTGATTTATGTACAGTTTTCCTTGCTATTTAATTACATAAATCCCTAAATTAAAGTCATTTTTGTTTTCCTAACTAAATCCTGATTGATACAGAATTTGGTGTAAAAAAAATGTGAGTAAAGTGCTATAAAAATAAAATAAAACTTAGGATATGTAACATTGGTTTAGTCATGTAAGGTAAGACAAAGAGAAATTAAATATAGCACACTGAAGTGACAGAATTTTGTTATTCTGTGAAGAAATATGTGGTGACAGAATAATATGTTCACTAAGTCTACAGTCTATGAAAGTAGTCTGAAGGCTTTAGAATTATAGTGTGCGCTGAATACTACCTGCTGCATTGACAAAGGGGTTATAAAGAAGGGGTAAGAGGTATCTGGGTGGCTCGGTTGTTAAGCGTCTGCCTTTGGTTCAGGTCATGATCCCAGTGTCTTGGGATAGAGCCCTGCATCTGGCTCCCTGCTGGGAGGGAAGCCTGCTTCTCCCTTTCCCACTGTCCCCCTGCTTGTATTCCTTCTCTCAGTCTCTCTCTCTCTCTGTCAAATAAATAAATAAAATCTAAAAAAAAAAAAGAAGAGGTAAATTAATTCAAGAATTAGCTGATTTCAGGGATAGATGAAAGTGAATGGAGAAAATTGAGAAATGATGGGCCTTAAAGTGCTAAAAAAAAAACAAAACCAAACAAACAAACAAGCAAACAAAAACTAATTATTGTTTTAAGACTCTGCTTATGACTCTAATTATGAAGGAAAGACTCTGGTTATGAAAGAAAAGACTAGCAAAGTCTTCAGTAACAGAGATCCAATAAGACTTTTCATTAAACAAATTGGTGAAACCAAATAGTAAATATCATAGTGAAGGTTTTACTTTCAGAACAAAGTAATTACCTCTGGTATTCTTAAGTAGGTAATCTTAAACTGTAATCTGAGAGAAGGGGTCAATTGATAAAGAAAGGCAAGGGAATCAGACTTGGGAGTTATGTCTAAGAAAATGAAATGTAGTTATTGGAATGTGGATCTGAGTGGAAAGAAATAGATTAGAGAGCAACTAAGTTTTTAAGAGAATTATATTGCCAAATAAATCATGAGACTGTACTTAAAAATTTTGTTCAAGTCTTAAGCAAATATGTAAAAGTATATTTTTACTATTGGGGGACAATAAGCAAAATCTCTTCAGACCTTAGAAAGCTGTTTCCCCAGAATATGCTGGTGATACAGATGTAAAGAACAGAGCCTAGATGTCCACCTAAAGATGAATGGATAAAGAAGATGTGGGATACGTGTGTGTGGATTGTGTAAGACTGATGAATCACAGACCTGTGCCCCTGAAACAAAAAATATATGTTTAAAAGAAAATTAAAATACACAAGAAAGAGTCTTCCCAAAAATAGACTTGGTACCCAGAAAACAATCGAAAATTTCTTCCCAGATGTAATAATTATCATCTAATTAAATTTTTCCCTACACTTGGGGGGAGAGGTCTTAATAAGGTCTGATCATCGGGATGTCTCCCATTCTTTCCATTGCACTTGGAAGCTATTGTTGATGTTATTATGTCCCAGCTTCTGTGTATAATAGTAAATGTGTGTGTTAGGGATGTAGATAATTTGTCTTTTTTGTACACAGGTTCCTATACCTGAAGAATCCATAACTGAATCTGATAGAGTTTTCTGAACGTTGAGTTGTATATTGTGACTGGAAATACATTGTATTGTCTCACTTGGGGAAGCAATGAGTACTTTGTTTGAAAATAAACAAACTATATATTTAATGAAAAATAGAGTGGGCTATAGAGGAGACACCTCTAAGTGTTACAAAATCCTTATCTTCTTCCTCCAGCCCATATGATTAGATTTTATTTTCTAGTCTTTATTATAGCTAGGTGTAGTGATGTAACTGGTTTCTATTCCACGGTGTGTGAGGTGTGTGAAGTGTGCACCACTTCTAGTTCAAGCCCATAAAAATCTTCAATACATGATTCCTCATTCTCACTCTTTATTCTCTGCCCATGCATTTCCCTGTGGGGTTCTAGAGAATGGAGGAACCACAGGATTCAAGATGCCTGGGTCTTTGAATTATCTCTTTAAAGATAACCATACAGGAGTATCACGTGACTAGAATAACTAGCCAGACTGGTAGATAGTGAATTAAGGGAATGTCTTCACTGTAAGATGGAAGTAGGCAATAACAGATGTAGAGAGACCAGTTAAAGCATAGGGGGAATTGAAGTTATGGTGAAGGAGATTTTTGTGATAGTGTTAAGCACTATCAAAAACTGCTAAGAGGTTGTATTAGTTTCTTGGAAATGCCATAACAAATTACCACAAACTGGGTGGCTTTCCACAAAATTTTTTTGCATCATCGTTCTGGGTGCTCGAAGTCCAAAATCAAGGTGTAAGCAGGTCTTGCATAACCCCCTGGCCTCTCAGCCACCCTTGGAGTCATTCTTCCCATTTCTTGAACGATGACATGTGCTAAAACCAAATAGCCCTGCTGGCCATTTTCTGCTTATTGAATCCTAGGAGTCCAGCACCTTTTTTCATTTCTTCCCATCTCTGCCCTTTTCAGTTCAAGCTGACAGTGTTTCTGTAGAGATGGTTAATTGGACCCATGAGTCACAGTCTTATCTCTCCAGCAAAAGTTAGGTAGCCACACTGTCGGTGTGCTCTTCACAGTGCGCTCTCTCTCTCTCTCTCTCTTTTTGTTTTTTTGGCAAATGGATAGCAAATCTTAAAGATTTAGTTCCTATTTGCTTTATAGTTTATTCCTTAATTTCTTTCTTTCCTTTTGTATTTCACTATAAGCATCCAGGAATAACCAGGCTGTGTTTCCACACATTTCTTGGAAATTCCCTTAGCTAAATATTCATGTTCATCACCTGCGAGCTCTACTTTCCCCCAACAGGACAGAATTCAGCCAAATTTTCCGATAATCTATAATAAGAGTTGCCTTTCCAAAGGCATTTCCAAAATCACATTCCTCATTTCCACCTGAAACTCTCCGGAAGAACCTTTAGCATTCATGTTTCTAACAATCTCTTCAAGACAATCGAGACTTGTTCTATCATGTATCTTGAAATTCTTCCAAACTCTACCCATTTACCCTATTCTAAGGCTACTTTGACACTTTTTAGATATTTTCTACAGAGGTACCACACTTCCCAGTACTAACATCCTTATTACTTTCCTATGGCTGCCGTAATAAATTGCCAGAAACGGTACAGCTTAAAACAGCAGCAATTTATTATCTAGAAGTTCTATAGGATAAATGTGCAAAATCCAGGGATGGGCAGAACTATACTCTAAAGTCTTTAGAGGAGGATTTGCTTCATGCTTTTTTCTTTGCTTTTGGTCTTCCTAGCTATTATTAGTGTTTTTTAAGTTGTAGATGCATCAGTCCAGTCTCTACCTCCACTATCCAACAGTGTTCTGTGTGTGAGTATGTGCGTGTGTGTGCATGTCTATGACTCTTCTCTCTTTATAAGAACATTTCATAAGGTCATTTGGATTAGGACCCACCCTAATTCCATATAACTTTAACATGACTTGATTGCCTCTACAATGACTCTATTAGGATTACAACATTTTTTTTTCCTGTGGGGAGAGCACAATTCAACCAATAATAAGGGTTAAATAAGAAATGGTCCAACTGGTTTCATTAGTTTTAATAATATGAAAATTATTCTTGACCATAGCAATAGCAATTAATAAATGTGTTATATAAGAATCAACAATGTGATATGACTACTAAAATAAATAATGCACCTTAAGATACTTAGTATAGTTATGCTAATAAAGGAAAAGATTGATGTAAGTCCATGCCACTTTTCTTTTTTTCCTGATCGAAGCTGGCCTATGTCACTGAATTTTATTCTGGCATCACAAATTTAGAAGGTCTAGGAGAGTCACTAGGATAGTTATGTCTGGAAACAGTGATATACTTTAAAATAATGTGCTTAGACTGGAAAAGACACAATTTAAGGGCCTTTGATAGCAATTTTTGATAGCTGTCTCTGATACTTGATAAACTAGCATTTCATTGAGAGATTAGGCTTATCCTGTTGAACTTCAGAAGGCTGAGTTAAATTGAATGTAGGCAAAGAATACTTCATCTTAATATGAGAAGGAATTTAATCATTATAGGTGACTAGAAATGAAATGTCGTATTTAAATAATAACAATATCTACATGAGTGGCGAACTTTCAGCTGGGCTAAACAAATAAAAAAGTGGATAATATTATCTTCACATTCTACCAAACCATGTATTTTATTACTTTTTTAATTAAGATTTCACTTAAGTCTATTTCTAGCTGTAATAAATTATATAATAGACATAGAAATACATGCATTTCTCTATTGGTTATAACTGGAGAGCTTTCATTCAATTCACTGAATATTTATGCTAAATTATTTTTATAATTTTTCTGACTTTATTAGCTATAATCCAATTCTTAGACAATATTTATCCCCCTACCTTCAGTCTATTTTCCTTATCATTACACTTATTTAATAATTATTTTTTAATATCTGGCTCTGACCAATATTGTAAGTTCCATAGAAGTCTGGACCATGTTGGTTTAGATCAAAGCTCTTAGTTCTGTATCTATATCTACATGCTGTCTCCTGTATAAAGGTTATCCAACAAGATTTTGTAAATAATAAATGTAGTTTTTGTTTGTTTGTTCTATTATTTGCCCCAGGGGTACAGGTCTGTGAATCATCAGGCTTACACCTTTCACAGCACTCACCATAGCACAAACCCTCAATAAATGTACTTTTATCTGAGGTAAGAGGTTTTTGTCGACTGCCGTTATATCAGCTCTTATAAACAATTGTGGTGTTTTCTTCTGACTGCCAGTATATGGAATCAAAGCTTGAAGAGAAATCAATGAGGTATTAAAAGCCACTCCTCATTTATGATATCCATTGCTTAACTTTATTATCAAATGCCTACTTATTTTGTGGGGTAGGGGTGTTTGATTGGCTCAGTCAGAAGAGCTTGTGACTCCTGATCTCAGGATTACAAGTTCAAGCACCACAGTGGGTATAAAGATTATTAAATAAATAAATAAATAAGAAACAAATTTGGGGGAACATGAAAATTGAAAAAGCAAAAGAAATATCATCTACAACTTGAATCTTTTAACACATAATAAACTACCGTTACCATTCTCATGTACTTTTTAAAAAAAAATCGAATGCTAAGTCATGGGAATAAAAGACACAGCATAAGGAATATTGCAATAGCATTGCCTGATGACATACGATAGCTACACTTGTGGTGAGCATAGCATAATGTATGAACTTGTTGAATCACTATGTTGTACATCTGAAACTAATGTAACATTTTGTGTCAACTATAATCAAAATTTTCCTAAGATTAAAAAGTAGATGATTTTCATAGATGTGATTGTACTATATTCCATAGATTTGAATTTGCTATTTTATGATACTCACTACAAATCCTAACTACTACATTTTCCTACATTATTGAGACTCTTAAATAGGTGAAAACACCCCACTTGTTTAACTCTTTTAAATAATTTTATTATTTACTCAATATTGAGGTGGCCTCTCGTTTTAGTAGAATTTGTTTATTAAGTGTTTATATGCTATCTACTAAAAGCAACACACCGCTTTAGGTTGTAGAGATACAAAACTATGCAAAACAAGTCTTTCCCCTTATGAAATTTTTGTTCTATTTAAGAAAGACAATGAGCAAGATAATCTCCACTGAATGGAATGGAAGAAATTAAGCAAAGTGCTTGATAGAAAATGTAAAATGGTTGGGGCGCCTGGGTGGCTCAGTGAGTTAAAGCCTCTGCCTTCGGTTCAGGTCATGGATCTCAGGGTCCTGGAATCAAGCCCCGCATCGGGCTCCCTGCTCAGCAGGGAGCCTGCTTCTTCCTCTCTCTCTGCCTGCCTCTCTGCCTACTTGTAATCTCTCTTTCTCTCTCTCTCTCTCTCTCTCTCTCTCTCTCTCTCTCTCTGTCAAATAAATAAATAAAATCTTTAAAAAAAATAAAAAGAAAATGTAAAATGTGAGGGAATCTACTTTAGAAAGGAAATGAAAGAAGAGATCTTGGGAAGATGACTCCAGATTTGAGAATAGTAGCCCCCACAAGAAAAGTCAGGGTGAAGCATTCCAAGGAGAGAGAATAGCAAGTTCAAATGCCCATAGCTATATGTAACTCTATTTTCCAATTAGCAAAGTGAAGTTAAGGGCCTGAACATGGCAAACAAGGGTGGCATGTGGAAGGTGGTGGATATCAGAGCATGTTGGACATAGGTGCTGCTCATGGTTAGAAGTTTGAATCCTATTCTAAGTCAGATAAGAATTCATTAAAAGATTTAATAAAGGTCTGATATCGTTGATTTGTTGTTTTAGAAGCTAAATCTATCTGCCCTGCTGAGAAGAGGTAAGAGTACCAGTAAAAATAGGGAAGTCAGTTAGGAGGTGTTGAAGTAAGATTAAAGGCAGAGATGGAATTTACACTATAACAACTATGGGCCTGTCTCTGAAAGCTGGGCTAGAAAAAGCCTGCTCTGCTGTTGTTATTTACCAGATGAAATTAACTATTCAGACAGTTTTAGGGCTAGAGTGGAACATGAATCATCCATTAGGAGGGGGAAACGGAAATTTCTACCATCTTTACAGGGACAGAATCTTTAACTGAGACAGTGATAAGAAAAATGTCAAAATACAGCACAGGGGAAACGGAGACATAACTGAAGGGAGGTGACCAGTGTCTAGGGCACACCCAAATCCTCAAGGAGGATGAGGTCACTAAAAATTTATAATCCAGAGGCAAAAGCAAACATGTGGTGAGGGAGTCAGTGAGGAGGAGAAATGAGAGACTTGCACCCAAAAAACTAGATTATAGAGCAAATGTGAAAGTAATCTAAGAGTTTACTAATTAATGTGAAAAAAATAATTCTTATTTTATCTAATGTTTTTCATACTTTCAGAAGATAGAGAAAACCAGCCATTTTATTTTCTGAAAATAATAGAGTATTAAGTGGGAAAAAAATAAACTATTTAATGACATGCAATAAGGATAATGTCATTTTAAATTTATTGATTTATTAATTTAAAAATAAGAATCATAGTTTAATGTCATTTATAAAATTAGATATGATATTCCTAAATTTAAAAATTAGCAAATCAAATCCTACGAGGTATAAAAAATAGTAGCATATGATCAAGAATGTCTTATCTCAGTAATGCAAAGACAATTCACTATTAGAGAAAATTTGATTAATACAGTTTCCTACATTACATAAATATAAATTCGTATACTATCAGGTTAAAGTAATAGTTATAATAATAATAATAATAATAATAATAGAAGAAGAGGAGGCAGAGGAGGAAGGAAAGACAAATATAATAGCGGGACAAAAGTCAGTAATCATTCAAGGTAAACAATTAGCAAGTTAAGAATACAAGGTACACTTAGAAAAATCTGTATTTTCCTTCTTAGAAATATGTAAGGTAATTATGTTAGGTAATACACATATTTTAAATAGAGGAAACTAATATTTATAAAGTTTGATTAATTTGGCCAATGTCACACTGGTAGGAAATGAGCAAAGACTTAATACTTTGACTTTTAAACTCTAAGATAATTTTTGTCCCGTGTAGCTTGCCACCTCCTAAATTCCTTGACTAAATCTATTTAATATTCAGGAAATGGAATTTAAATAGCTCCCTTTTAGGAATACCACATAAGAGAATTAAATTGGTTCATTTTAAAAAGTTTCTAGTGATCCATGAAATGTCTATACTGTTAATAGGAAATTACTTATGGATCAATGCTATATGTTTTGCCAAAGAAACATGTTGAAAGGCAATGGACCTGATTCTATCTAGTTTATCCACCAATAGTTAAATAGCTAAATAGCTAAATAAATAATAACTCTCTCTTTTTTTAAATGCTCACTAAATTCCTCTAGGACATGAATATTGTATGCAGTACTTTGACACAAAAGATTAAGTGAGTTTTTTAAAAATGGAGATTTATTTCCTTTGCTCAGTAGTTGAATCTTTGATGCAGAAGCAGCCATAGTTAATATGAAGAACTAAACACATCGTAAGTACTTAATATTAATTATTCCTTTCATACAGAGACATGGTTTTTAAGCTAATGAATATGCTATTTTAAGTATTTGAGCATTTTTCTAAGCCACCAGCCAAAGAACATCTGCTTTATACTACATTCTGGGGGAGCTGATGGATTTCTTCTGAAACCCCCAGAGCTTATTCATTTCCTTTGAACTACAGACCATACCAGAGATGTAGCTAATTGAAGTTAGTTACACAAGTCAACAAAGTTCATTGTCCTAAAGAGGAAATAAATATCCCATTATCTTTTCATTAAATTTTTCCAAATAAAATATAACTTTATAACTTTACATCCCACATAGAACTGTCTCAGTTTCCAAATGCTTATCTCTCTTTATTTATACACCCATCTGTTTGTTATACCTATACTCAAAATTTTTAATTGAAAACTTATTCTGTTCCAAGCAATATTTTGGACACTGAGTTAGGATGACAGTCTGTGATTGCCATGTAAACTTTCCTCTGGAACTTAGATTTTATTGCCATAGACCAAATTTATTCAGATAAACACAAAAGTGACAACTATGATAAATGTGAGCAATTCTTAAAAAAATTTGTGGTGAGGAGAGAATAGTTACAGGAAAAACTGACCTACCCTGTGAAGCCAAGGAGGTAGAAGAAAGGATTTGAATTGAAGTCTAAAGAAATTATGGAAGTTAACTAAGCCAAATGGTGATGTGACCTGGGAGACTGTTTCAGACCAAATAATACCATGTGTTTAGGAGGATATATACAGCTGCTTAAATCTGCCTATTAATAAAGAGGATGTTGGGTGCCTGGGTGGCTCAGTGGGTTAAAGCCTCGCCTTCAGCTCAGGTCATGATCTCAGGATCCTGGGATCGAGGCCCGCATCGGGCTCTCTGCTTGGCAAGGAGCCTGCTTCCTCCTCTCTCTCTCTGCCTGCCTCTCAGCCTACTTGTGATCTCTCTCTGTCAAATAAATAAATAAAATATTAAAAAATAAATAAATAAAGAGGATGTAAAAATCACAAAACAAAAATGACAGTGTAATGCTTCTGCCTCAAGACAATTATACTTTCTGTTTCCTGCAGCAAAATTTTCTTTCCCCAAATATCTGACATACATGGTGAAATATCCCCTTTGCATTAAAACCTTCCTTAAATACTCTTCTAAAAATAAAAATCATTCCCTCAGCTCAATGAATGCTATCCTTTAGCATGATATATTTTCCATCATAAAATACACTCCGTCTGACATATTCTATATTTATTTATGTTTCTTGCTTATTGTCCTCCCGTTAGTTTTTCTGAGAGCAAAGACTGTATTCCCCTGAATCATTGTCTACCAAATCACACGTGTTCAACAAATACTTTTTGAATGTTCTGACAGATAACTTAACCTTTTAGTATGCATACGATATGTCAGTTACTCTGTTACTGTTTTTTTTTTTAACATACATTCTCCCATTCTATCGTCTTAAAACTACAAAGTTTGTATTATTCCTATTACACTAAATGGGACATTTTAGACTTGGAGAGTTCCACAACTTGCCCATGGTTCTACAATTAGCAAATGGCAAAGGTAAAAATTGGACTTAGCTCTATGTAACTCAAAAACCCAAACTTAAAAAACAAACAAAAGCTACACTGCACTGCATTTTAAGTTTATATTTTGTTACCAGAAATTCTACTACTAAAACTAGAAATAATATAGAAAGAAAGAAAAAACGAGTTCCAGGATATAGATTTCTTCTCAATGGGCTCCCCTTTCCTCTGTGCGAAAGACATAGGTGTTCTAGTAAAGCTACACATTTTGTGGCAATTCCTTGTTAAGTGATTTCAACCTACATATTTACCAACTAGACATGATTTACCTAGTTCCAAGTGAATGATGTATAAATCCAGTGAATTTTTTGTGTAGCTAAACCAAGTCTTAACTTAGGTCTCAAGTGCCTGGGAGAAAGAAAGACAGGAGAGAGAAATAGAGAGAGAGGAAGAAAGGTGGGGGAGGGAGGAAGAGAAGAACAGAAAGAGAATTCCCCCTCCAATGTCTTCATAGCTGATTGATCAAAGGAGGCAGAAACTTACTTCCAGGGCACCTGGGTGGCTCCGTGGGTTAAAGCCTCTGCCTTCGGCTCAGGTCATGATCTCAGGGTCCTGGGATTGAGGCCCGCATCGGGCTCCCTGCTCTGTGTGGACCCTGCTTCTTCCTCTCTCTCTGCCTGCCTCTCTGCCTACTTGTGGTCTCTCTCTGTGTCAAATAAATAAATAAAATCCTAAAAAAAAGAGAGAGAGAGAGAGAGAGAGAGAAAAGAAACTTGTTTCCATACCCTCTAGAATAAGGTAGACGTTTTATTAAAAGGTCTTTTTCAAATGATCTATAAATCACTGCATGACTGTATTACAATATTTTGTTGTCCTACTTGGCATAATTTCCCAGTCCTTTCTCTTAAGCAGGCGAAATTCTCGCACCAACATTTCTGCATTTCCTGCTAGTTTCTTTCTGGCTCTCCTATTTGTAAAGGTGCCAGTAAATCCCTCTCAGCTTATGAGCCAGACCTGGACAATGTCCATAAACATGGGAAGAATCTCCATGACACTAATACGAAGGCAGACTTGGCAGAAGGAGATCAGAGCTTTCCCCCAAGCATGGAAAAGTGCACAATGCCCATGCCAGTCTGCAGGCCGCCTGTGTGTCTGGCACGGTTTTCATCCTCTAAACCATAGATCCTCTGATATTCGTTATCTATCTTATTGTTTTCTTGAGCCAAGTCACCTTCTGGCATTCGTGTCACCCAAACAGAGTAAAGGGTTTGTTTTGATATATGTTTGTTCTCCACCTTTAATTTTCACTGCATAGGCATCTTTTTTCTTTTCTTTTCTCTTTCCCTCCCTCCCTTCCTCCCTGCCTCCCGCTTTCTTTTTCCTTCTTTCTTTCTTTCTTTCTTTCTTTCTTTCTTTCTTTCTTTCTTTCTTTCTTTCTTTCTTTCTTTCTTTGTTCCTTCCTTCCTTCCTTCCTTCCTTCCTTCTTTTCTTTTCTTTTCACTTTTCTCTTTTCTTTCTTTCTTTTCTTTTTTCTTTCTTTTTTTCTTCTTTCTTTTCTTTCTTTCTTCTTTGCTTGTTTTTTTATTTATTGAGATTTTTTTATTTATTGAGATTTATTTACTGATTTGAGACAGAGAGAGAGCCTGCGTGAGGGAGGGGCAGAGGGAGAAGGGAGAGAGGATTCTCTCTCAAGCAGACTCCCCCATGAGCATGCAGCCCAACCCCAGGCTCAACCCCAGGACCCTGAGATCATGACCTGATCTGAATCCAAGAGTCAGCCACTCAGTCGGTTGACAGAGTTACCGAGGCATCTTGTTATGAGTTATTTAAAATATTTATTTATTTTTGGTAACTGGCAAAATGTCCTTATTTAAAAATTAAAAATAAGTATTTCGTTGATGTTTTCCTTTAAAGAACACAGGTTTGAGAATCAGAGTCCAAACACCTCCCAACAGATTTAAAAGAAAAAAAAATATGTCAAGTTGTTCCCTGATGACTTTTATAAGTAATTCAATGTTATTGGGAAAATTAATAGGAGAAAAACTTGTTTAAACTGGAGTGAGGAGGCCAGAAGGGGAAGCTCTCACATCCTACAACTCTTTGACAATTGTAGACCCAACAAGAAGAGAAATACCTTGTAAGTCAATACTAGTTAAGCTACTATTTTACTACCCCAACAGGAGGAAGAAAGACTTCCCTCCTTTCCTGGCAACAGCCTAGCCAATGAGAAACAGTCACAATTCAGCCAATGAGAAGCCATTATATTTTAAACTCCATGGACTTTTTGTTTGTAATAGCCCTCTCAACTTCCTTCTTTATAAATTAACGTTTCTCTCTTTTTTTCTCTAAACTTACTTATGGTTTTGCTATAATTTGCTTGTCCCAAATTGCAATTCTCTGCTATGCTTGAGTAAAATAAACCCATTTTTCTGGTAAAATAAAATATGAAAATATGTATGACAGGAGAAAATAAACACATAATTATAAAGATTAAAAGGTGATGAAGAGATGATAAGGAATCTGGATATAGACCCTCCTACATAGTGAGTTATGGTAGAACAGCTGCAGATAAGTCAAATTATTACTATATATTTTAGTATGATAGAAATTTAGTATAAAATAATATATAAATCTCAGAAGTTAATATTCAAAATTGTTATTCTGCACACTACTTCTATCCCATTTTTCAAATTAGTGTAAAAACTGCCGCTTTCAGCCTAGTAATTTTCTCCCCAACTCCAGACCCCTTCCCCCAACCCCCACACCACCCCACCCCACCATGTTCCTTCTTCCAATCAGTTTTCTCTCCCTGGCATCTAATGTCTCAAGGAATGCTGCTATAGCAGAATCAGTGAACTATATATTGGAAAGATAGAAAACATTGCCAGATTCTGTGAAAAAGATTACCTGGACTGGGGGAAGAAGAAGAAAATTATAGTCATTAAGAAGGAAACTTAAGTGAAAGGGCATTCAGAAGGACCCCTATGACTTGCCTTTATGTCCAGGTGGAGTCTTGAGGAAAGGGGAAAATGACAGAATAACAAAAATGGTTTGAAAGGATCTCAAATCATAGGGAATGTGTTCAATTCTTTTTAAAGTTATGGCAAGCCTCATAATTACCCCTCATCTGGCCTTAGAGTCTTCTCTGCACGGTGTGGCAGGAACAGTAAAAAACTACCAGGAGAGCAGCCAGGAAAAACTGCAACAGACTTTCATAATCTTCCCAAGCTCACTAAGACTTGGAGAGTAGCAAATATTTTCTGTGCTCTCAAGAAGAGAACAGAAGTAGCTGAGATAGTCAGACTTGGAATCTCCTTGCAACAGGCAAATGAGAACAGCATACATGTCTAGACTGGCATGCAGCATTTAACCTACCTAACGGCAAATGAGATCATAATTCCTCTAGAGTTCTAAATGACTTGTCATGGATAGAGTTTACGAGAGGGTGGGAGTGGGGGTGAGACTAGAAAGAATTCTGTCGAAGAAGCCAAGAGGAGAAAGAGTTTCAAGAGAAGAGTCTAGAAGTCAAGACAGCTAAGGACTGAAATGCATTTTGTGGATTAGCAACCCAGCAATCACTGGTAAACTGAGTGACAGCAAGGGAAGTCGTGATGGGTACAGACACCAAATTGCAAATTTTTGAAAAGGTGGAAACAATATTTTAGGTGAAAATAGCCAATAACATACTTAAGATAACACCACAAATATTAGTAATGAAGACAAAGAAAGAAAGCTAGTAGTTGAGGGGTATACAGTTGAAGGGAGGTGGTATTGTCATCACTGTTTTGACTAGTGGAAGACCAAAGAAATAATCAAATAGCTGTTGGCAGAGTAGGAGTCCTTAAAAGAACCAAAGAGAGATGGCACAGTTAGCAGTGGGTGTAATTCAGGTCCAGGAGTAAAGTTGTGTCTTTACTGGAGTGGCCAATGACCACTTTCTGTATTAGACTTTTCTCCTGGGTATTCAGAAACTTGGGTATTAGCATATATAAGCCCAGAGAATTGGAGGAGTTATGAAAACACATTTATATGGAGGCTTCTTTTTGGTCATTTTTTTATTGAGTTCAATCCTTGTAATCTCATTTTGATTCAGCATGGATTTTCTGTTTTATTGATAGCCTTGGCCTTCTAAATATTTTGGATTTCTGTTCTTCTTTGCTTCTCCTTTTCATTTGCCTGATCTGAGATCCCCTATACCTCTGCTCACACCTGATGGCAGTACATAGTTCTGAAAAATGCCGTATTATGTTTAAGGTGTATGTACATCTGAAAATAGTTAGAATATGACTTCAGTCATTTTAGAAACAAAAATCACTATAGCAAAATGCCCTAATTTGCTGGAAGTCTGACCATTTATTTGAACCACAGACTTGTTATAAAACTCACAACACTGGAGTTTGCTAATAACGGTCTCTGTAGTATGCCTCCATTTTATTACATTGGCGTAACTATTACAAAAGTGCTATAGCTTCAGAGACTTTTTGTCTTTCCTTTCTTCCTTCCTCCCCTCCTCCCTCCTTCCCTCCCTTCCTTCCTTCCTCTCTTTCTTCCTTTTTCTTTCTTTTTCTTTCTTTCTTTCTTTCTTTCTTTCTTTCTTTCTTTCTTTCTTTCTTTCTTTCTTTCTTTCATTCATTTTTTTTTCATACGGGTATGTATTCCACAATGACCTGGATGTTCAGGACATAAAAATTTACAAAGAAACTTTATCCAACAAAGCTTCATTCCATAAGAGCTCATGGATTTTTTCCAGAAACCCAGTTAGAGTAAATAACATAATGGTTGTTGAGCATTTTGATTGAGTGACAAGGTCAAAAGATCAAATACCGTGGTGACAAAATATGTTTTTACCATTCTTTTTTTTTTTTAAGATTTTATTAATTTATTTGACAGAGAGAGGCACAGTGAGAGAGGGAACACAAACAGGGGGAGTGGGAGAGGGAGAAGCATGCTTCTTGTTCAGCAGGGAACCTGACGCAGGGCTCCCTATGGGGCTTGATCCCAGGACCCTGGGATCATGACCTGAGCCAAAGGCAGATGCCCAATGGCTGAGCCACCCAGGCACTCCTGTTTTTACCATTCTAAATAGAGGCAATACCAAAGTATTACTTCCATCACAATAAGCAAACTGAGGAGAAATAAGCTTATATAAAGACATTTTATAAATATCAGCCAATATGAAGTTTAAAAATACAAGGAACTTATTAAATCAGACCTAAGGCGAAAGTAACAAGAAACAGAAATAGTTTATTAATTTTAAATATTTAAAATTTACCTTTTGCCTTAAAGAATCAATTGTAACTTTCATAACTGTAATATAGGAGTATTAAAAGGAATTAAGAAGTTTTCTGCAAAACTACATCAAACTGTGTAATTGTTCACCAGAACAAACAAATTTGTAAAAATGGTTAACTTGAATAATAGCCAAGGAAGACAGTTAGTTGAGTAATATTTATGTATTTTTTGCTATTATATTTTTATTGTGATGAAAACACATTGTTGCACCTTTTCAGAACAAAGAGAATCAGAGCTTGCTTTTCACACCTCATAAACACAATTCCAAATGTTGAAAGAGTCTTCTCTTTGAAATTATGGAAATTTCAAAATTTTATGGAATTGTTTGTTTGTGTTTTCCTTTTTCTTACTTTTTTCTTCCTTTCTCCCTCCTGCCCTCTTCCTTCTTTCTTACCCTCTCCCTTCTTTCCCTCTCTCCCTCCCTCCCTCCTTCCTTCCTTCCTTCCTTCCTTCCTTCTTTCCTTCCTTCCTTCCTTCCTTCCTTCCTCTTTCTCTCTCTCCCTCTCTCCCCCCTTCTTTCCTTCCTTCCTTCCTTCCTTCCTTCCTTCCTTCCTTCCTTCCTTCCTTCCTCTTTCCTTCTCTCCCTCTCTTACTGTCTTTTTTTTTTGTAAGCTCTCAGTGGTATATTTACATTTTACAATTCCAAAACTTGGTTTTATTTCTACCAGCGTGGTTTTGAAAAAAGCCCTCCTCTGTTTATATGACACTATTTACCTTACCCGGGCCCTATTTATTCTGCTTTTGAAATTTTGTGTTTTACTTATTTATTCTATTTATAGTTGTGTTATGAAAAAACAGCTCAGGAACAAAAACTTCTTTGAGATATGATGTACACAAATTTAGAGAACAATAATGTAGGACTTACTCATAGCTACCCCAAAAGTTATCTCTCCACAATCATATCTTTTTCCTTTCTCCATAGAGCATCATCAAATTTTGGGGTAATCATGTTCTTACTTTTCTTTATAGTTTCTAACACCTATGCATGTCCCATGTTCTTGAACATTATATAAATAGAACCATCCTGTATATATTCCATTATCTTGCCTCTTCAACATCCTATCATTGAGATTAGCTCAAGTTAGTAAGTGGTACTTTAATTCATTCATTATGATTGGCCATGAAATATTTACCTATTCTACTGTTGATGCATACTGGGCTGTTTCTATTTTTTACTATTATAAACAATGCTGATTCTGGGAGTGCTAAGAGAAGTAGGGAACTGAATCCACCAGCTCGTGCAGGGGTATGGGCCGTCACTGATGTGATGCTGAAAAGAACAACAAGCAGGTAGAAGGGAGCTAAGTCTCCATTCCTTTCCCTGCCTCTGGTCTCCCCTGTGTCCCCATCTGCAAAACCTAACAGGAAACCAGATGACAAATGATAAATGTATCACCACTGTCCCAGCCCCCAAAACACAAACGTGATTTAGAAAGGTGAATTTATAGCCAAGAGATAATAGTTTAATATTCAACAAAATAGTTGAAATAATTCATGCAAAAAATTAGAAATCTAAAGGCAGTGACAATAGAATATAAAAAATTAAGGATGGAGACTGATACTTACAAAAATATATGAAACAATAGGAAATAGAAAAGCAAGTAACATGTTAAGAAATACACTGGGAAAGAAAATGCATAGGGTTTCAGAGGGATTTGAATCCAGTTCTGGATGAGTACATATACCATGTCTTTTTCGGTTGTCTTACTCTCTACCACAGAGGACACTGAATTTTTTAGAAAGATTTCCATATTTAATTAAACCTATTTTTGAAATAATGGAAAGACCAAACTTACACCAAACTTAAGATGAAAATGTTGCCTCTCAAAGATTTTCAGATGGAATTGTGTTTAAAATAGTCTGGTCTGTTTTAGGGAAGGAAAATGACGGAAGTAAATATCTTGTTATTAGTATTTTCAAAGAGGTAGCAAAATTATAACTCATATAAATGAGAGTGTAAAGGAGGTTGATATGAAATTATGTAAAAAAAAATGAACTGACATTTATTTTCAACAGGAGAAAGAGGGGAATGGAAAACAAATACCCAGTAACTGGCATATCCTCAATCACTGTAAGTGGACTTTTAGCAAATTAAATAATTAATGAATCTGTAAGATGAGGTATGATGCTATGCCTTGATCTTTATGTCTTTTTTTTTTTTTCCTTTCAAGAATAAGACAAGCGGGCCCCTGGGTGGCCCAATCAGTTCAGCGTCTGCTTTTGGCTCAGGTCATGATCCCAAGGTCCTGGGATCAAGTCCCACATTGGGCTCGTTGTTCAATGGGGAACCTGCTTCTCCCTCTGCCTGCCGCTCCCCCTGCTTGTGCCCTCTCTCATTCTGGCAAATAAATAAACAAAACCTTTAAAAAAATAATAAGGTTTTTCAGTCATTTACTTTTATAAAGTCAATTATTGTTTATATCATGCATATGTAATTTTTTTCACACAAGTCCTGTCTGATATTTTTTTTTTGTCCTTTCCTGGAGTTCAGTTCATTCTTCCTAAACTGCATTCTATAAAATTTTAAGTGATGATCTGTCTTTAGTAAAGTCAACTTTTGTTTGTATTAAAATGCATTTCACCTGCTGACTTAAATTTTACTCTGTGAACAATTCTAGTTTAACCTTGTTTTTTACTTACACATAGTACCTTTTTAATTCATTATCTTTAGCTTTTTTATATCTTGCTATTGAGATAGCTAGTATTTATTTCATTGTAATCTTATTGTAAGGAATATTTCTTTTTTCTATTCTTGTTGTTTTGTTTTGTTTCTAGTTTTTATTTAAATTCCAATTAGTTAACACACAGTGTAATATTAGTTTCAGGTGTAGAGTTCAGTGATTCATTACTTACATAGAATACCCAGTGCCCATCACAGGAAGTGCCTTCCTTAAAAGCGATCACCCAGTTAGCCCATCCCCCACCCACCTCTCCTCCAACAACCCTCAGTTTGTTCTCTACAGTTAAGAGTCTCTTTTATGGTTTGCCTCTTTCTCTTTTCCCCCATGTTCATCTTCATTTCTTAAAATTTTTCTCTAAGTATTTTAAAATATTGACACAATGCTCCCCAGAGTAAACTCCTTGTAATTTATCATACTTGAGGTTTGCTGTTTTTACGAAGGCTATAAAATCATTCCTTTATTGGGTCTAGAAAATTCTCAGTTAATACATCATCATAAAGTGTGCTTTTTTCCCTATTTGTGTTCTTTTCTTCTGGAGTAATATGTATTACACATATAATATAGATTATGTATCGATAAATGATAGAGATGTTACATATATATTTATATGTGTGCGTGCATACATGCATATGCCTATATATAACGCACATACGTGAGACTTCCTATCTATCCTGTCTCTTCAGCTCTCATGTTTTTCTGTTTTTTCCTCATGCTTCATTGTAGGGAATTTTCAGATGGTCAGGGTATTGAGTGTTTTTTCACCTGCACCCAGCTTATCCTTTTACATGATTATTTATTCAGCTTAACTACTATGTAAAATACAGGCTCCTGACAACATAATGGTACATAATTTTATACACCGAAGGCTCTGCCTCCCTGAAAATGTAGCAACACCATTCAACTTCAAAAATGGCTTTGCTCTTTCCACAAGATCAGAAACATTGTATTATAATTTGTTTTGGTTTTCACAAGACTAGAAATATTTTTTCACACTTATTCTTTGTGCTATACAGAAAAACCTAGCTTGATACTGTGGCAGCTTCCTACTTCCTTGAATAGTCTGTGAAAATAACTTTTGAAGTTAATAGACCTTATATAATTCCAAAAGAATAAAAGAAAACTGCTAAAAATAAGAGAAATGTGCTTATATTGAATCAAAGGCTAACAAGAGCTCTAGATGATGTGTATTATTTTTCACAGAAACCAAGATGATGCAATTAGAAAATATGAATCCACAGAGGGACCCTAGGGTTGTCAACAGAGAATAGTTACGAGAATCTCCATTTACCTTAGCTGTACATTCTGCTTCCTTTGGTTTGTAACTTCTAATTTGTGTTATTCATATGCCTGCAGTAATTTTTGTCAATCACAATGCCTTAAAACACTCATACCACACACACACACACACACACACACACACATACACACACACACACAGAGGCTTCTAAACAGACGTACTCTATACTGTGGGTATATAAAACTGTTACTAAAAAAGCAACAAAATGACTGCATTCTTAGAATTTGAACACCATTTGACAGCTTTAATCACTTTATCTTCCCATCATTTTTACATGTCAAAACCACCTCCAGAGGTCTCATCAGAACAAAACATTACTTAACTTGAAAACGAAATTCCCCAAACCTAGGTCTCTATTTGGAAGTGAAATGTGCTTTGTTCTGAAAGAAATCACTGTATACAAAGCCAAACTAGTAAAGAGTGTAGCATTATTTCAAAATAAAGATAATCTGTGACATTCTTTTGCCCCACCCCCCAGATGCTACAATGTGTTATGTTCCTTGCTTAAACTCTTGGGCAATGCAACCAAAGACCCAAGGTTGAATTCTTGTCCTGTTACTTTTTTAGCTGTGTTACCTTGAACATATGATTTTATCTCTCTATTTGTATGTTTATATAAAAGATGATGACACCCAACATCTCTTTGAAAGTATTATTAAAGTAAGACAATACTTATAAAGTGCCTGTCATATTCTCCACATTACCTTGATGCTACTAGTTGTTACACTATCTTTATTCAGATGCAGTGCTATTGACAGCCAGAGTTTCCACTTAAAGTTACTCTCCAGGACTATTTGGTGGGACATTAACCACTGCAATGATTCCCAAGTGGGAACAGCATCACTGACCCTTGAAGAACTCTTCAAAGTAAAGATTTGATTGAAATACCATTTACTCATTTAGTTCCTGGATTCCGAGTATCCTCAATTATTGTAATCTCGGCTTGCACAAAATAAAGTTTTCTCAACAATACCACAGCGATTGTTCAATGATTGTTTCCCTTCTACAGGAACCCTTCTGCTTCACTGCCTAGGAGGAGTGTTCAGACCCGCTGTGATTTGTGTCTCATCTCACCTCAAACCAATACCATTGCTGAATTCACCTTTTTTAATGAATGGCTTATGTTCTGACTATGAGTTGATTTTAAAAAGTGTGCTGTGCTTCAAGTGGACATGCTATTTTTAGTTTTACGCAATCTGAATGATGTATATGTAAGAAATTGCAAATTGGAATGTTTTTAATGGAAAATATGAAATTAGAGATCTGAAGGATTATTTTGAAAAAACAAAGTTGTGAAATTTTATAAAGAAGTTGAGGAGATGTTGATACAAATTTTTATGGAATCTAATCTATAGTTTTTAAAGTATTTTATTCTATAAAACTTAATACATTATCAAATTGAAGTAACTTACATAGCATAAAATAGTTAGGAATGTTCTTTTTAAATGTATTTCTATATAACAGAAATATATCATTTAATTGGGAATATACTCACGTAGCTTCCATGTGTATTTAGCAAATACTCAATAAATATCTACTACATACTGGTCACTGTTCACATACTGGGAGTGTGATGATTAACAATGTAAAGTCACTGACCAAGGAGTTTTCCATCTGGCAGAGAAGAGACAAGAGAAAAGATATAAAAAGACTACAAAAGGTGCAATAATGAGATATGCACAGAGTGTCTGTAAGACACATGAAAGGCACTCAAAAGGTATAGGAGGACCTCCTCAAAAGACTGGGTAAAAATGTTCCAGATTGAAGAAGCAGCATGAACAAAGGACAGTAAGGCAAAGGATTAGGGCATTGGAGACTGGAAACCAAAAGTTCGGAGTAGCTCCTTATGACCAGGGGGCATGGAGAGGTGAGCAAAACCCAAATCCTAAAGGACTTCATGAGTTATGCTAATCAATTTTGATTTTATAATGAGAGATATAGGAAATGATCAGAAGGTTTTAAGATGAAGGATGTGACCAGATTAGATTTTAGAAAGAATCTGACAGAGGGCCAGAGAAGGGAATGAATAAGCCATGCTCAGAGGCAAAGACCCAGTGGGAGTAGGTAGACACAGGGAAGCAGGGGGAACTACAGCATCTAAATCAGAGTAGCAGAGAGGATGGGGGACAGTAGACCGACAATTTTGTACGTAGAATCGACACAAGTTGGAGTGGAACTCCTCGTGTTAGCTTTGGGTCACATTTGCTTTTCCATTTCAGGTTGTGGTCTTGCACATTTTGGGGAGTGAAGAGAAAGTTTTAGTGCAAGAACCCCTGGCTTTGGTACTCGTATGTCACTTGTGATTGAAGACACAAACACAGGTCACCAGGTGAGCTGCCATGTCCCTGCCTAACTCTACATGGCGCGGGTAAAAATTAGTTGAGGTAAGAATGATTGTGTTGTTGGAAAATGTTAGCCTCATCTACACAAAACTTAATGAAGTGGGAGAAAAAAATGTGAAATATCTTAAAACTAAATATTTCACTCACAGATGAAATCATAGTTCAGTGCTGTGACTGTGGTTAAGTCCAAATTGTCATTAAACTGACACCTTTTCTAAGCAATAAATTGAGAATTATTATGTGAGAACTCTAATAATTACTACTAACATTTGTGAGGATTTTACCATTTGCAAAACATTTTCCAATCCATTTTCTTGTCATGAGAAACTTTTTTATGATATAATGTATTCTATGTGATATTAGAAATATATTTTGTCAAGTTGAGATCACTCAGACTTTCTATGTATGGGTTAGCAGAGCCATGCTCTTTCCAAAACATATTCTTTGTTGAATGCAACCAGTCACATCCTTACAGGAATTCATCTGTTTGAACATATTACCCTTTATTTGAAAATCTCTTCATTGGCCTCCCATAAAAATCTGTATTGATTTTAAAGTTTTGTTACTCACTTATAAGGCACTTAATGGCCATAGACCAATATGTGTGCTAGATCTATTGTCTCTATATGTCCCTTGTTGCCCATTGAGGTCACAATGAGCAGGCTATTTAGTCCTTCCAAAAGCATAAACTCAAATCCCTTGAAGCTGAGGCTTTTAGAAAATATGTTCCCTGATTGTGGAATATAGTTGTAATTTCAGTTCATTATATTCCATCTGCCTGCATATAGAAAGAAACAGTTGCGTTTGGTTACATCTCAAAATGTTTAAGATTATTATTTTTGGCTCTCATATCTCTATATTTTAGTATATGTATACCTTTAATAAAATCTACTGATATGCTTTATCCAGTTTATTAAGCTTAAAATTTATCTTTTTCTAGCTCCAACGAGGGACATCAAACGTCCTTCTACATGATTTCCTACTGAAGAAATAAGTGGGTTTTTATGGCACGTGGATGCTAATAGACCACACAGAAAAACAAGTTCTGAAAACAATATAAACTCTTCCTTTTATTCTCAAACATGCAATTCAGGTTCTCAAAGAGAGACTTGTGGATGAGCCAGTTGGATTTAAAACTAGAGAACTGCAATTATGAAAAGACATTTAAACTGTATATAATAATGCAGTTACTAGCATCTCAATAAATAAAATAAAATGGGGACAAGTCATCCTTATAGAAAAGTTCCAAATAATCTATGTGGACAGTCTTTTTTCCAGAAGGTAGAGCTTGATTCTCTTCTACTTGAGTGTGGGCTAAGAAGATAGCTCACTTCCAAATAATTAAGTATGAAAAGAGAAAACTACATTCCAGTAGAGATGCCTGGCAGACATTAACTTCATCAAAGTTAATATCACCAGGGATATGTTGTCGATATCATGTAATCTGTAAAATGATGTAATGAGAAGGCCACTTCCCCTCTGTGGCATTCTTCCTGAAAACTCCTAACCTCAGTCTAAGTATAAGAAACCCATCAGAAAAAAATCAAAATTGAAGGAATACACTACATCACACTGGACTACTACTCCTCAAAACGGATACGGTTACTAAAAATAAAGACAAAGGAGCTGTTCCAGACCAGAGGAGACTAAGGAGGTGTGGTAATTAAATGAAAGACGATACCCTGGACTTGATTCTAGAACAGAAAAATCATGCTCATGGAAAAGTTCTTGAAACATACAGTTAAGCTTCAAGGGATTTGAAACACAAAGAAAGAGGTGATCTTTAAGATAGACTTTTGAATTCTAAATTTTATAAATCTTAATAATACCATGAGGGGAGAAATCCATTGCAAATAATAGCTTAATATAATTTTAATCATTTTCAACTTTACATTTTTGTGAAATGTTTTTGGCTAGATAACATGCTATTAATATCACAGCCATATATTCAAGCAATCATAACAACTATTATCTTTTTATGCATATCTCCTTTGGACTATTTACATTGCTATGCCTAATCAGTTAATGAATACATTAATACAATTTCAAGTGTATGGATGCATGACAATTGACAAAGAGTCAACCTACTATAAAACACTAGATACAATCTCATACACAGCAAAATTTCTGTCTTCATTCTGGCAATATCTTCTAAAGGACTTTCTATGTCAGTCTACACCTATAATTCCTAAAGGGAGCAACAAGTGGAAAAAGGTCACTCTCTAATCCCAGGTATTTCCTCAAAAAAATGTGAAGTTTTGATCTTTGATACAATCTCAGTGAGTTTAGAAATCTTGTAGGATGAAACTTCCAGCACAATCTTCAGTATTTGCATTTATCTGTTTCTAAATATCATGTGAGTTACGCATTTATATTATTTATAATGTTGTATTTTTTTTCTTTCCTTTCTTTTCTTTTCTTTCTTTTTTTTTTTACAGCAAGAGAAGTGGGATTAAGGAAACATAGAGCTAGAGGGGGAAAGAATGTACAATATAAGAAGTTGATGTAGGAAAGGATGCTCTTTGGAAAAAAGAGGACAACATTAAATAAGACGTTTCTTTCTCAAATCTAAGTACTTTCAACCAATCAGGGCACATGATGCAAAATGAATACAGCTGATCACTGAGACATGGACTGTGGCTTGTCAAGACCTTGGGCCAAACAGATATAGCAAGTCACTCAGTTCCTTTTCCTTTTCAGAAAATCTTTCTCAGCAAGAGGCAGCTAGTTTTTTCACACAGCAAGCAAGACTCAGCATGTGAAGCTTTGAACAATCCTGCACTGCAGGGAATGTTTTGCAGAAACTGCATGACAAGATTGCCAAAAAGATTACCTCTTGATTTCCTTTGTCCTTGGGTTTATTTCATCTAATAATGGGGCGAAGATGGTGCCTTCTACAATGAAGAGAGAATTTATTCATGAGTTATATGCAGCAAAATTGTTTTAAAATCCTTGTTCCTCATAATTTTCTAAGAAAACAATATCTCATTGAATATAAAATGTATGTTTATACTTTTAAAAAATGTTTATCACCCTACTACACTTTGTAAGCATAGAATAATTTGTTCTTGCAACAGCTTGAAGCCAGAATCCTGAAAAGAAGTATTTCCCCCTTTTCTACTAAAAAAGTGTGAACAACCATCAGAACATATTATAGGGTCGAAGTCAGTGAAAACCAGGCCATTTAACTAAACAGAAAAAGAAATCATTAAACAATATAATACTATAAATTCCAAACATGCCAGTTTTATTTGTTACTTTGAAGCCTGACCAAAAAAAAAACAAAAATCTTAGATATTAATTATTATTGCACTAACAGACATGGCTATCCTAGCCTAAGAAATACCATGAGGTTAGTGTCAGAACAAAATCGTTTTAAGTACCATTTCTATCAATTAGTGCTTAGCATTTTGAGTTGTATTTTCTTACTTATGTATTGAAAATAATGATCTTTAGGTTGCCTAACACATATAGTAATTTCAAGGGTATAATAAAAGGTTACATTTTTATTTAGAATTATAAGGATATATTTCATAAAAAATAAATAAAAATCTAGGGCACTGAAAAATCTATCATTGTAGTCTGTCACATTTAGTTTACCATAATCATTCCAGGTAGTCTACTGGCCATAAAGTCACAGAGTTATCAATATCTAGAAATCCCACTTACATCAATGAATAGACCAGACAGGCAGAAAAATCAATAAAAAAACATCAGCCTTAAATGACGCATTGGACCACATAGACTTAATAAATATATATAAAACATTCCATCCAAAAGCAGCAGAATACAGATTCTTCTCAAGTGCACATGAGAAAATCTTCAAGGTAAACCATATTTTATGTCATAAAACAAGTCTAAATAAACTTAAGATTGAAATCCTATCAAGCACCTTTTGTGACCACAAAGGTATAGAACTAGAATCAACTATAAGAAGAAGACTAAAAAAAAATCACAAATATGTGGTGATTAAACAACATGCCACTAAAAAAACCAATGGGTTGACAAGGAAATCACAGGAAAAATTTAAAAAATATATAAAACCCAAAACCTTGAGACAAATGAATATGGAAATACAGCATACCAAAGTCTATGGAATGCAGCAAAAGCAGTTTTGAGAGGGAAGTTCATAGCAATACAGGTCTACCTCAGGAAACAAGAAAAAACTCAGATAAACAATTGAATTTACACCTAAAGGAACCAGAAATAAAAGAATGAATGAAGCCCAAAGTTAATAGAAGTAAGGAAATAATAAATATCAGAAAGAGATAAATGAAATAAAGACTAAAAGGACAATATAAAAATTCAGTGAAAGGGTTGGTCCTTTAAAAAGATAAACAAAATTGACAAACCATTAGCTAGACTCACTAAGAAAAAAAGAAAGAAGGCTCAAATAAAATCAGAAATGAAACAAAAGTTACAAATGATACCAAAGAAATACAAACAATCATAAAAGACTACTAGGAACAAAGGTAGGCCAACAAATTGGACAACATAGAAGAAATGGATAAATTCCTAGAAACATGCTATCTTCCAAGACTGAATCATAAAGTTAACAGAAAATTTGAATAGACCAATTTACTGGTAGGGAGATTGAATCAGTAATCAAAAACCTCCCGACAAACAAAACTCTAGGACCAGATTGCTTCACTCGGTGAATGCTACCAAACATTCACAGTTTTAATATCTATCCTTTTCTAACATTTTCAAAAAATTGAACATCTGGGGTCATTTCCAAACTCATTTCACAAGGCCAGCACTACTTCGATAAAAAACCAGACAAGAATGCCTCAGAAAAAGAATATGTCAGGGAAATATCCCTGGTAAACATAGATGCAAAAATCCTCAACAAATTTTAGCAAACTGAATTTTTTAAAAAAGTGGAAAGATCATACACCATGATACACCAAGTGGGATTTATTTCAGGGATACAAGGATGCTTCAACAACCACAAGCTAATCAACATGATATACCACATTGACAAACTAAAGGATAAAAATCATATAATGACTTATATTCCTCAATAAATGCAGGGAAAAAAACATTTGACAATATTCAACATTCATTTATGATAAAACTCTCAACAAAGTGAATATAGACGAAACATACCTCAATATAATAAAGACCATTTTTGACAAACCCGCATCTAGACATTATACTCAGTGGTGAAAACTGACAGCTTTTCCTCTAAGATCAAGAACAATACAAGGATACCCACTCTTTTCACTTTTATTAAACATAGTATTGGAAATCCTACCCAGAAAAATTAATCAGAAAAAAAAGCATCTAAATTGGAAAAGAAAAGGTAAAACTGTCACTCTTTGTAGACATGATTTTATATATAAAAATCTCTATAGACTACAAAAACCTGATAGAACTAATAAATGAATTTAGTGAAATGGCAAGGTACAAAATCAATATATTAAAATCTTTTGTATTTTTATACACAATGAATGAACTATTATAAAGAAAACAATCCCATTTATAATTGCATCAAAAAGGATAAAATGGGGCGCCTGGTGGTCAATAGGCACAATGAACAGAAGCTCACCATCACTAATCACCAGGAAAATGTAAATCAAAACCACAGTGGGTATCATTTCACACTTGTTAGAATGGTTATTATCAAAGAATGAGGTAAAGAGAACACTTGTGAACCATTGGTAGTAATGTAAATTGATGCAGCCACTATGTAAAGCAGCATGGAATTTCCTCAAAATTTAAAACTAGAGTTACTATATAATCCAACAATTCTACCTCTAAATACATAGCAAAAGAAAATTTGAAAACAAAATGAAAGATATACCCTATGTTTATTGTAACATTATTTATAGCAGTAAATATATGGAAACAACCCCATAAGTGTCCATCAGTGGATGAATGATAAAGATGTGGTATATAAAGGAATACTAGTCAGTCATAAAAAAGAATGAAATCTTGCCATTTGTGAAAACATGGATGGACCTTGAGGGTATTTTGTTAAGTGAAATAAGTCAGAGAAAGAAAGACATACTGTGTTATTTCACTTATATGTGTAATATAAAACAAAAGTGAGCAGATAAAACAAAACGATACAGAGAGCAGGCTGGTGTTGCAAGAGAAGAAAGGTTTTTCGTGGGTGGGCAAAATGAGTTAAGGAGATCAAAAAGGTGGGAACTTTAAATCATAAGATAAGTTATGAGGATATAATGATGTGCAGCACGGTGACTATAGTCAATAATAATATATTGCATATATGAAAGTTGCTAAGATAGTAAACCTTGCAAGTTCTCATCATAAGAAAAAGTTTTTGTAATTTTGTATGGTCACAGATGGCAACTACGCTTATTGTACTGATCATCTATCAGTGTGTACAAATACTGAATCATTCTGTTATATACCTGAAAGTAATATGTTATATGGCAATTTTACCTCAATTAAAAAAAAAAGTATATAGGTGTGTGAGGACACAGGTGATTTGGGATCAGGAAAGGCTTTCTTCTTGAAGTGACTTGTGATCTTGGGATCTGAAAGATGAATAACAGGTGACAATGTGAAAGATCAGAAATAGAGATGGCTTCCAAGTAGATGGCCAAACATGTGGAAATTATGGCAACACAAAGGAAGCTACCAAGGCTGGAGTTAAAAAAAGAAATAGTGGTTCAGGAGAATGCTGGCTTGAGTCAATTCTGAAGAGGTTTGTAGGTTTCAGCTCATGTTAACAGTTAAATATAGGTTTCTACTCAAGGAATCAGAAGAAAAATTTAAAGAAGTAGAGTAATATAAATAATCTGGTGTCTGTTTGTAAAAGATAATTCAAAAATAATGTGGAGAATAGATTGGAGGAGGACAGTCGTAAACCAGAGGGACTAGTTATTTGGTTATTTCAAAAGTCCAGGGAAGAAATGATAACTGGGCAAGAGGAATGGCAGGATAGATGAAGTGAACAATGTAGTAATATGTGTTGGAGGTGAGGGGTTGAATGTGGCAAGAAAGAGGAAAAGGTCAGTAATAGCATGAGATGGAATCTGGTCAAGGCAGGCCTCACCAAGGAGATGCTCTTTGAACTTAAACGTAGGATGACAGAAAGGAGCCAAACACAGGACAATTTGTAGAAAAGAGAGAATGATGAGTGCAAAATCTCGAAGTTTGGAACTCATTAGGTGGGTTTGAAGAAGAGGAAGGATATTCAACAAGATATAGGTAGGAAATAAATTTTGTAGAAAAATAATGAAGTAATATTTTCTGATGACATATATTAGGCAATATCATAGAGCCATTGAGGGTGGAAGAGATGATGTTGATATCTGAGGAAATACATGGTGTAAACTGGTCATTTTGAAGAGTGGGAGCATGAATAATCAGAAAGGCACTGTAAGGTTCGTTCATTTGTTTGACCGTGCAGGGGAATATATGATCTTTTTTTTTTTTAAAGATTTTATTTATTCATTTGACACAGAGAGAGTGATTACAAGTAGGCAGAGAGGCAGGCAGAGAGAGAGGAGAGAGGAGGAAGCAGGCTCCCTGCTGAGCAGAGAACCCGATGTGGGCCTCGATCCCAGGACCCTGGGATCATGACCTGAGCCGAAGGCAGCGGCTTTAACCCACTGAGCCACCCAGGCACCCATGGGAATATATGATCTTAAATTTAAAGCGAGACAGTTCAACAGATCTGTGTTTTCTCTTTCCCAGGCCATGTAATCAGTCTGCTTCTCATGTGAAATTTGCAATAAATTGTGTTAAAGACTGTAGATTGTCAGTGGAGTATGACAGAAAGAAAACGGGACAAGTGAGTGATTATAGTAATATATGATAAATTGTAAGGCGGGGAAAGAGGGATTAACTCTATGACACAGACAAGTATAAAGAGCTAGTGTATTCGGTAAGTGTGAACAAATGTTAAGCAAAAGTATTATTATGGGAACTGGGCCAAGAGTAGAATGCTTTACCTTGTGATTTTGCATCTTGTGCATTTAAGGGTAAATGCAAGTTCCACAGCAGCACTTGCCAATACGATAGCCATTAGCCGCTGTAGCTACTTTAATTTGAGTGCTAATTAATTAAAAGTAAGCAAAGTTACAAATATAGTCCCTCAGTTCAACTAGTCCTGGCTCAAGTGCATGATAACTTCATGTAGCTAATGATTATGGTGCTGGACACTGTAGAGATATAACAAACCCTTCAATGCATCGGGTTCTATCACACAGTGCCAGTTCAGATTGCTGTCTTTGGAATGGGTAGTAGAGAACGAAGATAAGAAGTCTAAGCATAAGTGGGAGGAAAGAAAACTAAGTATCTATGAGGCCCATTGGGTCTTTACAAGGGTAAAAAACTCCAAAAAATTGTGACAGAAGAAGAGAGATGACACTGTGGAGCTAAAACTTTAGTGTAGGTGACAGCAACAAGAATTTGTAAGGACAGCTATCATATGATGGCAAAAATGTGAAAAAATGTAAAAGCTTTAAAGAGTAAATAGGTAAGATGAGTAATCCAAGGGGAAAGAGAAAGGGAGACTGAGGCTTCCAGGAAGAGGGGATGCCATATCCAGGCCCATGGAGGCCCAAGAGAAAACATGACCCTTTGGGGAAGAAAATGGGAATAGCTTCAAATGTCTGGAAAAATGACAAGTGGAGTCCCTAATACACTCACACAGCTATTTCAGGTTTGTTAACACAGTCAAATCCACCAGTGGCTACCCTGGGGAGGCTTGTTAGGAGACTCGATAGTCTCCTAATACTTAGATCTCTGTTGCTTCAGCAGTGTCCTCAGCTTCTCAACAATCTGCTTGTGGAAGTAACATTCCTGCTCCCCCCACCAACCAAATGAGTATATAAAGTGCACAGTGTAATGCATGCAGTGCTGATGATAGGACTATCTAATACTATCCTGAATAGGGACATCAGTGGGATTGTCAAATCCAGTAGAGATAAAATAATCTCCAATGTCAAAAACATATGTGTATAGGTGTAAGTTTTCACGTATACTTGTGTGTACATATATGTGATACTATATATGTAAAACATATGTACACATGTGCACAAGGTATACAAATCTCTTACAATATCAAGCTTCTAAATATCATTTATTAAATCTCTCACTTATAAGGAAAAGAACTTTCTGAACAAAATGTTAATGGGAAAAAATACTTGGAAGAATGTGAGGGATTTTTCTACTCTCCATATGAAATCAAGGGGAAAAAGGAGCAATTATCAAGATAATTCAAGGATAGAAGATGAAAAAATAAGAGTTGCCTAAAGTATCTGAATAGTTAATGAAATACTTACATTTAAGACCTCAATTATCAAGTAAATGAATCTGTTTTCTACTCTATTTTACATGTCCATTTCATGAATAAATTTGTCTATGGTTCTAATTTGCCTCAGGTGCTAGAGAAGCCCTTTCCTTTCCCTCAAGGTACGATTAAGTCTCTGTTGGCCTAGACTCAATATTATTCAGCATATAACATATTATTGTTATTCCGAGGCATGTAATGGTCAGTGTGATCAAAGCACACAAAAGGAGCAGGCTATGCCTACACACAGCCAAAACATCCATATGAAAAAGTATAAAGCAGCTTGCTTTGCCTAAAATGAATACCATAGGAATATTGCTCATTTGGTAATTAATGAATCTTGATAGCTTAACTTTTTCTGTTTACTAACATGTTTTTAAAATATTGACATTATAACCACAAACAATATTTAATTAACATGACCAAAGAGGCCACAGCCTGTTCAATTTGGGTTTTGTTGGGCATTTTTCACAACCATGCAAATTATAAAATACAAAATATTATTTCTTGGCAAATGTTTGAAGCTAGCCATGCTTAAACTTTCAGAATTCTAAATTGGTAAGATGCGATCAAGGCATCATTATTATAATGCAGATGTAAGAATTCCTTGGCTATATTGAAGAAAAGAACTCCTAAACTCATAGTATACCCTTGATAAATGCATTCAATTTAATTGCTTTA
Source organism: Ailurus styani (assembly GCA_002007465.1). NCBI lineage: Eukaryota > Metazoa > Chordata > Mammalia > Carnivora > Ailuridae > Ailurus > Ailurus styani. The sequence continues at coordinate 1,954,014 of LNAC01000273.1, forward strand.
AATGAATTATTTAAAGGAATGGGTGGAGTCAAATTTCCAAAGAGAGTGGTTTTGTTTATTTCAGAAATGCCATTATCATCCATGGTCTGTTGCCATCTAAAAACAAAAGACCAAAGGGTATGCCTATAGGGATGTTGGCAAGGGGAGCAGATGTTCTGGGCTAAGTCCATTGTAATTCTAACTTTATTGTACAGCACGTTGCATATTTTGAACTTATATTTATGCTTTAAAATTCAGAGATCATAGCTGAAGTGACTTCCCAAATATATCAATAAGAAACAGCTTGTTTAGTAAATGAAGTATCAAAATGCTATGATCATACTCTGTTCTCTTTGATAAATTGAGTACTGTACTGTGAATCTCCCTCTGACACCCTTTTTTCTTATACACGCCTAAAATTTGAAATTAGATATGCCTGCAACTTGCCAAGAACGCAGCACTACTGAACTGCCCTTAGGTTTTCCTCTAGATAAGGTTCAGCTGCTTTGCATCTGAAAGCAATTGAGGCCACATTTTAACATGAACTGAAATAGGTTCAGGCTGAATGTTCCATAAGTGGTAGAGAGGGCAAATAATAGATTTTTGGAAGTGGTAACCATATTAGGTCAACCCTAAATTCAACAAGTGAGATTCACGATGCCAATGATCATGGTCACAAAAATCAAAAATAAAACTGGATGGTTTGTATTTTGTGCCACTATGCAGACCGACTGTGGTTGGTCACAGCCAAATACATTGTAATATCTTCACTTATCTGTAATTTCAAACAACCTATTCAAACACATATTTGGTTTACTTCAATTCCTAACAACACTGTGAAATAGTCAAGCCAGAGAAACTGCCCATATTTTCCAAGTAAGAAAATGTACTTTTCAGTTATGTGAGTTGTTCAACGTTTTATGAGTAAATAAGTAGCCTCCTTCACCTTTACTTCTAGTCCCAATCTATTTTCATCGGACTATAATATTTTGCCAACATCTAATGATCCATTTATGTCTACTCAAGCTCATTATAAATACCATTAATCTGCTAAAAGAGCAAAAGAGTAAAACACTGTTATTTTCTTCTTTCTTTTTCTTTCTTTCTTTTTCTTTTTTCTTTCTTTTCTTTCTTTCTTTTCCTTCCTTCCTTCCTTCCTTCCTTCCTTCCTTCCTTCCTTCCTTCCCCCCATTCTTTTTTATGGCTGTATAATGTTGCATCGTACATATATACCATATCTTCTTTTTTTTTTAAAGATTTTATTTATTTAGTTGACACAGAGAGAGAGAGATCACAAGGAGGCAGAGAGGCAGGCAGAGAGAGAGAGGGGGAAGCAGGCTCCCTGCTGAGCAGAGAGCCCGATAAGGGCCTCGATCCCAGGACCCTGAGATCATGACCTGAGCCGAAGGCAGAGGCTTTAACCCACTGAGCCACCCAGGCGCCCTACCATATCTTCTTTATCCATTCATCTTTTGATAGACACTCGAGCTGCTTCTGTAGTTTAGCTGTTGTACATAATGTTGCAATAAACATAGTGGTGCATGTATCTCTTTTATTAGGGCTTTTGTATTTTGGGGGGTAAAAACTTATAGTGAGATCCCTGGATTATAGGTTAGTTCTACTTTTAATTTTTTTAGGAACCTCCATATTGTTCTCTAGATTATCTGCATCAGTTTGCATTCCCACCAACAGTGCAGCAAGGTTTCTTTTTCTCCACATCCTGGCCAACACTTGTTTTTTCTTGTGTTTTTGATTTTCGCCATTTTGACAAGAGTGAGGTGGTATCTCATTGTAGTTTTAATTTGCATTTCTCTGATGATGAGTAATGTTGCACATCTTTACATGTGTCTGCCTTGGGCGCCTGGGTGGCTCAGTGGGTTAATGCCTCTGCTTTCGGCTCAGGTCATGATCTCAGGGTCCTGGGATCAAGGCCCGCATCGGGCTCCCTGCTCAGCGGGGAGCCTGCTTCCCCCTCTCTCTCTCTGCCTGCCTCTCTGCCTCCTTGTGATCTCTCTCCCTCTGTGAAATAAATAAAATAAAATCTATATAAAAAAAAAAACTTTTTTTACATGTGTCTGCCAGCCATCTGTATGTCTTCACTGGAGAAATGTCTGTTCATGTCTAACACCCATTTTTAAATTGGATTATTTGGGTTTTTGGGTGTTGGGTTGCATTAATTCTTTATATATTTTCCCATAATAACTCTTTATCAGATATATCATTTACAAATATCTTCTCCCATTTTGGCTTTGTTGATTGCCTCCTTTACTGGAGAGAAACTTTTTATTTTGTTGCAGTCCTCTTCATGTCCTTCTTAAAATGAATTTCTAATAGTATCAAACTCAAGTAAATTAAAAGCATTTGCTGAATCAAACAAAGGTGGAGGAAGAAAATTCATGGCATTATTGTGCAATAGTAAAAATAAATTTTGTATCTAGTTTTTTTTAAATATAATTTTGAATGAATTAATGAATCAAGTTATATCTATGAATGATTTCTTATTTAAAATTGATGCCTTTCCTAGAATGTTAATAAAAAATATGTAAAGCATAACATACTCTGGAAAGATTTTTCTTACTCTGACATATCAAATATAAAATATATCTAACCTCTGATTTTGAAAATGCACCATGATATGACTTCCAATGAGAATTTTTCAATAAGAATCTGTACCTTTTTTTGGCATTGATATTCATAAAGCCAATTTTTATTGTACATCCTTTTAGTATAGATTCATGAATTAAATTAATTTTGATGTCATTTATTCTCTATGAAATTACACATTCTTTCTCAACATTGTTTGAACTCTTCTAAATGAACCACATAGAGCCTGGCTTTAATACCAGGATAAATGGATAAAGGTAGAAGTTTTGAAACCAATTTTGTTTTGGAGAATTTTAAATTTGGAAGCTGTTGTAAGAAATCCTTATGAAAAATAAGAATTAACTGGATCCGCTGTTAAATTTCTTCACTTAAAATGGAATTTGTTTAGTATCGAATTTATTTTATCCTCAACAGGCTTCTTACATATTATTGTAATCCATATGTGTGGTAATCTTGACAAAATTAGGTGGCTATTGTCTTCACATCTCTGAGACTTAGTGAAGCATCTTGGGAAGTAATTACTTAGAATTTCAAAAGTAACCTTCAATATGCCGATCAAGCAGTTATTCTGTCATTATTGATAAAATTTCACAATAGCAGGGAGGTTTGAAAATAGCCCATGGGGAGAAGATTGTATAAAAAAATAACTAGTTCTTTTGTAATTTGATTTTACATGTACATAATATATCTTTAATAATATTAGAGACATGAACTGATAACCAGCTTAAGTCAGTTACCTCCGCCAATATAGAAAAAATAGGTTATTATTCAATTATGTTATTTACATATAACTATTTATGTATTTTTAGAATTGAGAAAAGCGCCTTACCACTAAAATCAATGAGATTTGTCAGATAACAGCAAAATAAAAGCTATGCTTTCTTCAAGTTCCAAATATATGTGAAGAAAAAACAGAAAATGGAATGTTAGTATAATTGTTATCCCATGAACACAACTACCAAAAACTGTAATTTCTTTCTTACTCCTTTGGCCAAAAATACTAATGTATTCTTATTCAGTGTGTTCTGTATATTGAGCACAGCCCTATCAAGTTAGTATTGTTATAAAGTTCATTTATAGATGGGGAAACTGAAGTCCTATGAGGTTAAATAAAATGTCATGCTCATTCAGTTGACAAGTGAATTTTTTTATTTTTATTTTTATTTTTTTTTTTAAAGATTTCATTTGTTTATTCGAGAGAGAGTGAGCATGACTGGAGGGGGTAGGTAGTGGCAGTGGGTGGGTGGTAGACAGAGGGAGAGGGAGAAGCAGAATTCCTACTGAGCAGTGAGCCCAATACGGGGCTCAATCCTGGTACTCTGGGATCATGACCTGAGCCAAAAGCAGATGCTTAACCAACTGAGCCATCTAGGCGCCCCATGTTGGCAAGTGAATTTAGTCATCTAGTTTATCTAGTACAGAATCCATGCTCACATTTACTAAGCTCATGCAAATCTGCTTCAATGTGTGTTGCTTTTGTTCCATTAGCATTATTTGACATTTGTTGTTAATTCCAGGAACCAAAAGCTTTCTTACCACATTGGCCAAAATGGGAATTAAATGCCTTATATTTGATTATATTATTCTAACCCTATTAATCAGGCAGAAAGTTAATTGTCACCTGAAAGAGTTTCCAATTTAGAGTTAAATAGCTGTGTATATAATCGAATTTTACTATTATTTTCAGAGTGAATATTTGGTTTTCTGAATAAGCTTATTTTGTTATGTCAAACATAATCAAAATGTTCCCCAAGATCTAATCATTGCATCATATCTTATTCAAACGATATCAGCTGGATACTCTGAGTGATTCTTCCTTGAGAGGTTCACCTTGTTTACTTAAAGCAAAACTATGAAATCGTAAAAACACAACATATTTTCTACATCCTACATTAGAATATGCTGACACTTTTACTTTATTTCTTTCCTATATGCATCATGGCCTGATCTTTGTGTTATGTACCATCCCTTCCTCGATGTCTCCTCGGTGAGTAAAAGATGAACTTTAAACCTTGTCAAATGGTGATCAATATCAGCCTTCAAGGAATAGCTTACAACAATAGAATTTCAGGACTCCTTAAAAGAATATACTGTTCAATTGCTTTAATATATTTTCTGTCAAAAACTGTAGCAGTGTGACTGAATGTAAGGTACTTTGCATGCAATGTATATCCTTTACAATGTCAGAAATAAATATTCCTATAGGACAGTTTTCTCATATTAGCTGATATCAACATTTTATTTTATTTTATTTTATTTTATTTTATTTTATTTTATTTTATTAAAGATTTTATTTATTTATTTCACAGGGGGAGAGAGATCACAAAGAGGCAGAGAGGCAGGCAGAGAGAGGGGGAAGCAGGCTCCCTGCTGAGCAGAAAGCCCGATGCGGGCCTTGATCCCAGGACCCTGAGATCATGACCTGAGCCAAAAGCAGAGGCTTTAACCCACTGAGCCACCCAGGCGCCCTGATATCAACATTTTAAATGACAAACAGCAAGATTTCATCTATACCAACCATATTAATACATTGCATACAAATCAAGAATAGGTGTCCATAGTCTTATTTGTTTATAAACTGCTAGATATTTTATGCAAAAATATTAAGAAGAACATTTTCAATCAAATTAAGTTATTCTACTTTTCAGTACAAGGGGACAATGATGTTAATAAAACCTAGTAGTCTAGGACTGTTTTCCTTCATTATTTTATGCACATTTGTGATTAGTAACATATATTAATTATATTCAGGACAGGCACAAGGGAAAGGTTTTTATAGAAACCAGAAAAAGCCCAAAGCTATGATTATATTTAAGTTTTGTAACTTAGCCAACTCCATTATTCATATTTATAATTTAAGAAGTCACAGTGCTCTCAAAATATTTAGACCCCTCCTGATTGTATTAATATTTGATATTTGATTAGGTTAAAATGCAAATATGAACTCTCCATATGGCACAGAGTAGCAGAGGAACAATATGTTCCATGTGGCCAAGCCACCTTGGATCTTTCAATAATAAATATTCACAAGCTCCATTAACACCACATCATCACTACTTAAATTTTAACCTACCAGGTTTTGGGTCAGTGATAAAATTTGGTCGGTATCTTCACGACAGCAGAATTAATGCTAGTAGAAAGTACAGGGTATGAGAGTGGTCAATTTCCCTGAAATAAGTGGAATGAAATCCTGCAATAAAATTTTTTCAAATACCAAAAAAAATGGGGAGAAAAAAGGAAATAACTTTAATTCCGGAGAGTGAAAGAAAGTATCTGGTAAGACTAAAAATCAGGAAGCAAAAAAAAAAAAAACAAAAAACAAAAAAAAACAAAAAACAAAAACAGTTTGAACAAATTAACTTCATGTTTCCTGTTTGCCTAATTTTATTTTTAATTGTTGTATACATTTTTATTTTGAGGATTATCTTAAGAAACACTATAGCAAATTGATGAAAGAAGATTATAAGGCAAATGAATCCCCAATGATGGAAGATAGTGATTCTGGGCAGCATATACTATTTCGGATTGGAGAGCTGGATAGTGAAGTCACTTGCTGAGGCTAAATACTTTAGATAATTTTTTTCAAGAGCAAAGTATTTATGAAATATATTGCTGAAAGGTTTGTGGTGTGGCTTAGTGCATGGAGAAAAATAGGCCAGAGCAATGAAATTGATCCCTGATTTGGCCAGTTAATTTAAATGTTTCCTGTTGGAGGTGAGGTTCACCGGGCGATTTTTAAAAATACCGTGTAGTTTAGAAGAAGAGCCAATAAAACAAATAGGCATTTTTGGTTTGCTCCCCAGCATCCATCTTCCACTTTGAGGAACCATGACGAGGAGTCAGAGTTCACCCGAGACCAAAAGTGAAGCTCAGGAAACAGACAACATGAATGAGTTTGTTCAAGGCGTGGGTAAGAAGCCTACTAAGGTCCAGACGAAGGGCACCTCGGAACTTTCACATGGTTTTCGGGAGCAAAAGGAGGCTTTCTTTCTTGCAAATGTGTTGATTTGGAAAGTGAAATGCTGCAATTATTTTCAGAAGACATTAAGCCAGTTTATGAATAATCCTGACACATTAAGCAGGGCACACTAAAACATAGAGAAATAGATCTAGAGTCTCAGTGACAATGAGAATGACTTGACTGAACCATACTGAAGTTTGCGGTATTTCAGGATTGACTCAATTATCCGTGCCAACAAATATATTTTATTAAAGCAAAATGAATTTTTTTCTTATTTGTAAAAAAAAAAGAAGAATTCCCAATTAAAAAAAAGGAAAGTGAGTAAATGGACCAAGACCTATTTAACCCCACAATTAGTCAAAAAAAGAGAGAGAGAAGACAAATACACACACATACACACTTATAAATAACTCAAAGCACGTAACTTACTTAAAAGTTTGATGTTATTCAAATTCTAAAAATTCCGAAGTCAGATAATGATCTTTTCTTGTCCTCACTTTCATTATTTTTAGCTCCTTGTTTTTAGCCAGACTTTTCCCATGTGAGCTGAGCGTGGAGAATATTGGAATTTTCCTGTGGATCTTAAAAGTCTTATTCCTTGAAGAATTGGGGGCTGCATTATTCATTGAGGAGTTAGGAAATGCCATAGCTTGGCAATTTCACTAACTTTAAGGAGATGGACGAGGTCAAAGAGCTTGGATATTTGGGGCTTCGGATCCCATATGAATCTTTCCTCCTTGCGATGGTCACTCGTCACATGCGTCACTTAGCCAGATGGCGCAGGAGCAGCCTCAGCAACTTAATCTGGTGCCTCACTAGAAAGAATTTTCCTTCACTCTCCACTAACCACCTAATCTTAGCTTATCCCTCTGGGAGCCCACACTTTCAGCATTTTCTTTCACCACTCTGTAGAGTCTGACCGCTGTGTAAGCAACACCCAAATGGCTCATTAAAGCCATTATTATTAGCTTCTGACAATCCTGGGAGGTCTGCATCAGCTTTTACCCTATTTCATCCTGTCTGTGCACTGAGTAGGACTATATTAGGACAAAGACTCCTCAGTTCCTGAATAAGCAGGAAATAGTATTATTTAAAAAGAAAGAAAGAAAGAAACAGCAAAAAGCTTAGAGGTAGAGATAGCAATGGATTTAGTAGGGGTTTGGTAAGCCACGTTGATTACGAAAATTAAGATTTTTTTTCCTCAACAACCCCACAGAAGGAAATTCAGAATGAACAGGGTTTTTATTATCTCCTTTAGAACTCTAGTTTCGGGCGCCTGGGTGGCTCAGTGGGTTAAAGCCTCTGCCTTCGGCTCAGGTCATGATCTCAGGGTCCTGGGATCGAGGCCCACATCGGGCTCTCTGCTCGGCAGAGAGCCTGCTTCCTCCTCTCTCTGCCTGCCTCTCTGCCTACTTGTGATCTCTCTGTCAAATAAATAAATAAATAAAAATCTTTAAAAAAAAAAAAAAAAACAAACTCTAGTTTCTCAATATTGATTTAAAGACTTTTCAATATTAATTATGTATTATCTGTGTCATTGGGTACGAAAGGATTTAGGTGGAAATTGACGACATCGGCATGTACTTACATATATGCACAAGAAATGTATACTTCAAGGGGTGACAAAGAAAAAGTACAATTTAGCATTGCCGGTGATGGTTTTGTTAATACTAAGATGTGTGGTTGTAAATGACAATGTCCACGTGTGTATAATGGAAATTGTAAGCTTATCTACTTATACTTGATGCCTTTGAGAATTTTTGATAGGTCATAATTAGAACTCCCCAGTGCTTGATTCACTCCTCTGCATTAAATAAATGACTTAGTAAAATATATGATCACATTCTTCACACGAAGTACTTTAATACGACTAAGTAATCTCCTGGAGACCTAAAAGTTCCATTACCTGGAATATCTCATTTTTGTTGTTGTTTTCTGACTCATCACTTTTACCTTTTGATCTTTCAGTCCACTACTGAGCCCCTGTGATTTATTGCTGAGAATTCTAGGGTGATGTCTTATATGTGCTCAATGAGTACAGTGTTTGTGCTACTCTATCATGTTCTCCTCTCACTCTGTGCTGCCATAGATTCTGCTTCTGCTCTACAGGGTATCAGAGTTCTCTGAGAGCATCCTCCTGCTTCACCTAAACAGCTGGTATTCCAGGGCATCTCTGAGGAATGCAGATGTTGTAGCTTTACAAGTCTTTGCCTCCTTTCTCATCCCTCCACCTCAATGCCAGGCCCTGCAGTACTCAAAAATTTTCTCCTGATGACTCAAAGAGGTGAAATTTTGCATTAATTTTCAGGAAATCACAACAAACATATATCTCCGATTAAAGTCACAAGATACTAGAGGAACATACCGCAGGGGTGCTTGGGTGTCAAGGTGTCACAGGGTCCGTCGACATGACAATTCTAGTCCTTTTTCTAAGATATAGGCATGGACCTAGAAGACTATAGACAAAAATATGTGCAAGGTACCACATTTTACTAAGAGCTAAGATCTTACACTTACTAGGCCACATTCATTTTGTTTAGCTTGGTCTCTTATAACGAGTTACTTCCTATGTGAATCTTCAGATTTCCACAAAATAGAATTCTGTTTGGCCTATCACTTTAGGTCTTTGCACATGCTTAAAATTACCTATAACTTAACAGTGTACAATTCAGAATTGTAGCTCAAATTAAGCTAGTTCACATTTCTGCTATTTTCATCTATGGTCTACTTGAGTAGCAGGAACTGATTCACTCTTTATAAAAAAGTAGGTTTGCAAATTCATGAAAGTTTTCAAATGTATTGAAATTATCATCAACTAAAAACTGCAAACTCCACTCAATGCAATAAACATTTCAATTAAATTCACAGATAAATTAATAACATTGTAATTTGACTGCCTCTCTGTAGATTCATTTAAGAGTCATCTTTTTCCCTATCCAAGTCTATTCCCTTCAACCGTGTGCAAAATATACTGCCAATTCCTTTTTCAACGATTTTGCTTCATCAGTTTCATCCTGTCTCTTCTTTACCAAATCATTCTACAAATACAAACATATCCATAATGCTCATTTTCTAATGGAGAAGAGAAAGGAGTTGACCTCAACCTTATGACACACTCAAGCTAACCTCCTCCCATTCTTCCTTGCCCAGTCAAACTTCATTTATATTACTCTTCAGCTTCTTGCAGCCTAGTTTCCACCTCTAATCTCTCAAACCACATTGACTTCACAAGGAAAAAACAATAAAAAAACAAACAAACAACAAAAAAAAACACCTTACTTTTCTCCTTCTCTCAGTTGCCTGTTGAATCACTCTATTGTCTGAACCCAGTAGAAAGCAGAGGACACGAGTCTGCTGATGTTGTTGGCCTCCTAGTGCAAATGAAAATTCCTAACCCAAGTGTTCTTGCCAATATCATACCCATTCCTTTGGAAGTGCTCCAGACTCATAGTGCTGGCAGAAAAGATGGATTTAAATAGCTGTAGTTGTAACATATATTCCTGTTCTCATGACCACAGCTACTTAGGGTTGGAACATAATCATTGTCTAAAAAGAATTGATCATATTCTGTTTCCAGGAAATTTGCATTTAGGGCACAGAGAGCCAGACACTTAGAGGCTGCACCAGTGAGATCTTGTAGAATATGGGCAGGAGCCAGAGACATGGTGAGATGAGGTCTGAACAAGCTGTCTTAAGCAAAGGCATCCTCTCAGCTAGAGGAGACAGGAACAGAAACGCCCAGGAAAAATGAGTTCAGAATCCATCAGCCTCCAGATAAAGTAGTTAACTGATAACTTCTCACTTCTGAATGACCTCAGTTCTAATTCCTGTAGAATTTCTATTTTAAAAAATACACTTTCTAATTTGAGAAATCTTGTATGGCTTTTTTTTCCTTCCAAATAATGCCTGATTAAGATAGTTCCAAGAAATATACAAATTATTTATTTCAAAAAAAGAAAAATGTTCAATCAGAAGTTTGTATGTTTCTTCAAAAAAACAGAAAAATACACATTGAAAAAAATATTTTCCAAGTGGATACACTTTACTGAATTGTATGGTAATTTGACTCAATTCTTGTACCCTTGATTAGTGCCCAGTCACAGTTTTTAAAGTGTGAGTTTAGTTGGATATTTATTCCTATAAACCCTCTATAAATTACCAATCAGATTTTGTTCTTTTTGTTTTTTAAGATTTTGTATATTTATTTGAAAGAGAGGGAGAGAGAGAGAAAGCAAGAGAGTTAGGAGCAGGGGGAGGTGCAGAGGAATTGGAGTCCCACCAATCAGATTTTGAATAAGCATGTAAATCAACACCTGCCAGAAAAGCTTATTGATTATCAAAGGATATCAAATTTTTTAAATGACAGTAGCACCCACTTTTAAGTATTTGGTATAGAATCTAGGGTTCATATTTCTATTCTGTATTCCTTCTTATGTTTCATTTTGACTATAAAGTTATTAAAAAAGGAAACTAGGGGGGTGTCTAGGTGGTTCAGTGGGTCAAGTGTCCACCTTCAGCTCAGGTCATGATCTCAAGGTCCTGCATCGGGCTCCCTGCTCACAGGGAGTCTGCTTCTCCCTCTCTCTGCTCATGCTCTCTCTCTCTGAATCTCTCAAATAAATAAATAAATAAATAGTTAAAATCGTAAAAAAAAAAAAAAGAAAAAGAAAAAGAAAGAAAGGAGACAAGGTAAACAAGTCTTTTGAGTGTTTCTGAGACATCTAGAAGATAACTGAAGTTAAGTTACCAGAAATTATTTAGGTATTTGCCTACAGAAATTACTTTCCATTTTTGTAGTCACTATGGTATATCTATTTAGCAGCAGAAGGTGATGAGAACTCAGGAGTTGTTGCTATTTTTGTTATGTAAAATTAAAACTAAGTTTCACTAAATACAACCATGTATATACTCTGTGTAACACAACTCCAGAGACTATTTATATAGACCATGACATAAATGTTCATTTTCTCTCCTAGCTGTGCAATGTAAAATTTGCACAACCATTCTTGGTGATTATGCCACATCTATCAGAACAGTTAGACATTTTAAATTGGTGTTTCTAACATGTAAGCTCCAAAATGGCAGGATTTTTGGTCCTTTTAGTTCACTGTATATCCACAGCACCAAGACCAGTGTCTAGGATATGAGATTTTATTCCATGGGTAAAAGATAAAACCAAAAGTATTGCAATCACTTGTATTATATAATTTAAAAAAAGAATTCTGACTTCACTGCAGATTTATTATATAATCACATTAAGGACTGGGCACAAAAATTAATTGACTATTAGAAACACAATATGTTAGAATGATCATTGTTGATTCACATCTAGTCACAAGACTAATTGGGCATACTAAATTCGGGATGTACAGGGGAAAACTCCAATCCTATACTCTCATTCCAATTCTCAAATAGAGGCTCTCTCATAAGTTTTTGGCCAATAATACTTAGAGGAAAAGCTTGCATGGCAAAAAAAGATAACATAGAGGATTCACAGAGTATTTTGTCTGGTCTACACAGTGGTAAATAATAATTTAATTAAAAGATTGAAAACTAAATATAACCTGTAGTTCACTTTTAGGTTTTAATTAAACTTGTTCTTATTATAAATAGACAGGGATTGTCTAACTTGCAGAGGAAATGGAAATTATAAAGTACGAAAATATGGTTTGCTACTTAAAATCATGTACTTTGTAAGACATCAGTATATGTCTTTGTGACATATATTAATATTTACCAAGTCAGTTCCTTGTGCCTGAATAATTTATAGATGATATCTTTCAATAAATGGTAGATAACAGTGCATGTTACTCATATGAAGAATTAGATAGTTACATGTCTGCTAGAGTTCATACAAAAGTTAACATAGAAGGAAGGGAAGACAAATTAGTAAAGCCATTAATTGTGTGGCTGAGTCTAATCATTTGTTTGTTTTAGCTAGAATTTTCTGCCTTTATTGCAGTCATTAGCACTTGACAGTGAATAATCTTCTGTTGAAAATTCCTAATTAGGTTAGGGTTTGTTTTTTTTTTTAATTTGTTACAAAACCTGAGATTCTGTCAATATGGGTGGGTATAGTGATTCTTAGAATCAAGTCATGGGGTCTAAGTTAAGCCAAGAAATTTTTTTTCCATTATAGTAGAACCATGAGTAGAGTGCATATCTTTGCTGATGGTTCTTCCCTCTGCAGACATTAGCTATGTAAAGGCAAGAGCATGTTGTAAATCAAGTAATGCTTCCATTAATCATAATGGGAGTTAAATGTATGTCAAGAGGATGAATCCCCATAGGTATTTAAAATGAGTTTCAGTTACTATACATCTGTTGATGTAGCTTGGTAAGGTATTTTCACACTTTCAAAGAATCACCCCTTTCGGCAAGATTAAATAAGAAAGCATCAGATGAGCATGGCTTTGCCAAGCTTCTGAATTTCAAACACTCCTGAGGACTGCAGGAATCATGTGAGACAGCATCTGTAAAATGTGTGCACAAGTCTGGGAGAATGATCCGGACCGCTGACACCTCAGGTAACTTAGAGACACCCAGCATAACACCCTCACTGCCAGCTCCTTCTTGGATCTCCACCAGATCTCTGGAGGCAAGGCAGAGTCCCTCACCCAGCGCGAAAATGAGAAATCTGTCTTCTTGCCAGGTTTAGGTAAATATTATGAATTGAATTGTCTGACTTTTTTTTTTTTGGTAATTAAGGCATATTTAGATCCAGCAAATGCAAATAGCTTCCTCATTCAGGTTATTGCTATCTTTATGAAGCAAAAAAGGAAATTATTAGATGCCCTTGCAAAGATTAAAAAAGAGGAGGAAGAAGAAATCCAAACAAATTTATTTAGAACTTATTGCATTCTTCACGATGTTTGGTTCCTCTATAATCAAATTAAGGATTAAAGGTTTTACCACATACTTGCAGAAATACTTCTGCCCTGAAACATCTTCATTTTTATGTAATTGGAATTTCTGTATAGTTGGATCCATAATACTTAATGGTATAAGGATAATAAAAATGAAACCTAAGAGGCAAGAGAAAATAAAGAAGTGGGTATGGGAGATACCATTGATTTTAAGAATATTTAATATTAATAAGGATGGTAAGAGCCAGACAGTGAAAGGGAAAGAAATAGACTAAATCACACAAACAGTTTTTGTCAAAGTTTCATACAAAGAATAATAGCAGAAAAATAAAAAGAAACCAAGAGTCTCGAGGTACTAGATTTTCATGGTGAAGTGTGGAAACTAGAGATAAAGAGTAATATGGGTGGGAATACATGTGCCTCAGGATGGGTACATTTCAATGTGACTAGTCACATTTAATATTTAAATAAATGGCATAGAAAAGAAATATATAATAATATTCATAATTTTGAAAATAACACCAAACTTCTGGGAAGACAGCAAAATATCGAGTTAATGGCTATAAAGGATGAAGATTTTATGAGGCTGTGCAGGTGGTTAAAAAAGTGACAGAGAAATTTGAACACATTCAAGTGTAAGATAATATGAGTACTGAAGTATAATAAGAATGCATGTGTAAGATGTCAGTTAGACCAGGAAAAGGATTTAGGCATCATTTTCTTGATGACAGTAATCCAATATGCTATGTGTTAAAAATACAATCCAAAAATATATCATCACCAAAAAACGCATTGGAAGCAAACAGAAGAAAATGACTAGGTATTACACTTTATCTAATGTGGCAGGCACTACTCTAGGCTCTAAGGATAAAACACTAGATAACGTCCCTGATTTCATGGAACTCCAGTCCAGTGTAGCGGAAAGACTAGTACTAGTAAGTATATTTCAGGAATGTCAAAGCATGCACCTGGAATTTTCTTCCTGCAGATGTAAGCAAAGATCACTTCTTCCGCTTCTTCAGGTTTTGGCTCAAATCCCATCTTCTCAAGGAGGCTCTTCCTGAACATCTATTTAAAATTGCAACGTTGTTACCGTTGCCTAACACCCTCTGGTTTCTTGCTTTATTATTTTTTTTCTGTATAATAATTCTCACCACTAACGTATCATTGAGTTTGTTTATCTATTTGTTTATTACCTATGTCTGCCAACTATAATGTACATTTTATGCAGCCACGGGGTTTTGTCTGTTTTTACTGCTATATCCCCAATGTTTAGAAGAATTCTATGCACTACAGGTACTTAATAAATTCTGTTGAATTAATGAGTAATGTCATGTCTTGAAGAAACTAAATTAAACCAATTGGATGGAGATTGTTGGGGGTTGAGGGTTACACTAGAGAGTGTGGTCAAGAGAGCCATTTAGGGACGTTGAGAAATGAGAAAGAGCCCGCCCTGTAGAGATGTGGGGAGAGACAATGTCATAAGGAAACAGAAAGTTCAGAAGCCAAAGGCAGGTATGAGTGAGAGAAGAGCTGTAAGAAGGGGGATGGGTGGAGGGGGTGGGGAGAGGAGAGAAGATGGAACCATTAGATAAGCAGCAGCCAGATTAAGTATTGTCTTGTAGGCCATAAAGTGTTTGAATTATATTTTGAATACAATTAGATACTGTTAGAACTAAAAAACAAAAGCAAAAGAGAAGAAACGAACAAAAACCCTACAACTCTAAAGCTGTTACATAGGATATTGGTGAAAGGAATACAGTGAGGAAGAGTAGAAACAGAGACAACCTCCAAGAAGTTTTTCCACTGGTGCAAATGTTAGGTTAGGGCACTGTAATAGCTTTGGAAATACTGAGAGAGGGCCAAGATCCCAGTCAAACCCTCATTCAACTCACAAGCTTAGTGACATTGGGCAAGTTCTTTAACGACTACAAGCTTTGGTTTGTTTATCAACAAAACGGGATTAATAAATTTCTTACTTCAAGTCTTGGATGATTGGATGATTAGATCATGGTCAAATGTTTTCAGGTTAAGAAAACCTTAAATCTGATGATTTTTGCATGGACTAATTCTCCAGATGTAAAGATATCTGTGCATTATTAGAAACACATGGCAGGACACCCACTAGATATAAATAACAGATACAACACTTATTCCCTCTTGGAATATATGATTCAGAGCACTTAAAATTTGGACATATGCCTGAAAACCACCTGCAGATGAAACAAAATACCTCCGAAAGACTCAGAAGCTAGGCATATCAAGAGCACATGCTTTGTTCTGATTTCAGCTCCTCTTCTAGAATCAGTGCTTCTCAGAAGCCTACTTTTAGAAATGAATGCAAAAGAAGGTAAGGAGTACTTTTGCTTAAACACTGTCAGAATTCTAGCATCTGTTCTGTTCAGGGAAAACATAAAACAAAAGATTTTGTTATTATTGTTCACCTTATATTGATAAAATTATTCTTGAAAAGTTATATATTCACAATTAAGACACAAAGAACAAGAACTTATGTGGCTATTATACAAAAACTAGTTTATAATATTGATATTCTCTTCTGTGTTGTCATATTTATTTCCAAAAACTAAATTGAAGACACATATTAAATTAGGATTTTCTTAATGTGACTGTCATTTTAAATATAATTTTCATTGCCATGGAGTAACACCTAAATCGACAATCAACTGTGAAGCACTATGTTAAGCACTGAAAGAAAAGTGAAGGCCTCAAATAAAAGTATAAAACACTATAAATCATGAGTAATAAACAGTTATACTGCAACATAATCCCTTTATCAATATCCAAGGCTCTAAGACGTATTTATTCTCTTATTCTTACAGAAAGAACCCAAATTTGATTTATTTATCTCATTTCAATTAAGGAAAAGCTGCCAAATCTGTTTGCACAGTAAATCCCAAAGATCTGTTAAGAAAAATAATCCAAACATGGAAACAAGGCAGAAAATGGCTATGTGTCTTTAATATCATACTGGAGCTCTGTATAACAGGCTTGCCCGGTATTGATTCTCTAGAGGAATGCACCTTTTTGTTTGACTTGCTATTTACTACTGATTTATGCCCAGAATTTATTAAGGTTAGAATTAACTTGTATATTGTTTTCTAGTAGAGAACCAAGGGATTTCCGTCCAATAAAAAAGATAACCACAAAATTTACAGTTTTAATGACCCATAGGATATTTTTTCTAGTTTAGCAAATCAATTTCACCATGCCATTCCCAACTAACTATAAGAATTCGGGTGTCTCAGACCTTCCCAATCAACGTTACCATCCTACTGGGTCCTTCATTAGTGAATCCAATACATCTTTGATATGTGCTCACTCTATATATTTGTTTGAAACATGATTTTGACAAGGAAAATGACACCTTGACAATTTTCAAGTTTCTATCAAAATGTTGAAGCAAATTCAGCTAATTTCTAAAAAGGCTATCAATGCATTTTTTAACTCCCAAGGTGCACTATTTTACCTTCACTGAATTTCTCTCTCTCTCTCTGTCTCTCTCTCTTTAGCTTTATTTTTGTTTCTGGTTCTTGGAAAAGTTTGGTTTTTCTGATGGTTGGGTCATGCTAAAAAAGTCATTCCCCACAGGGAACAACAATGGTTGAGAATAGAATTTTGTGGTCTAACCATTTGGTCATCTCTGGTGGGAGACTCTGTTTAGAAATGAAAGAACACTTATTTGTTAGTCCTTTTCTTTGTTTTGCTCTTTATTCACAATGACTTTTAATCAGTTAAAACATTTCATGCCCACTGGAAAAGAGAAACACTTTTGAGATCTGGATAAGTGAGCTTTTATGTTGCATTTAGATTTGACCTTGGTTAGGGTGAAGCTGCAAGTTCTCTTGTGTCTTAGTATCTGTAATTGAGGAAAGCCTTTACCCCTTGTGTAAGAGTTTGAAATATTTTTGCTCCTCATTAACAGTACACAAATTTGATTATAATTTCTCTTAAATAAAATAATTTCTTTATTTATATTTTATAGAAAAGAAAATAAAGCAAACAATAAAAAGTAACAAGATTTCTGGGGAGGGAGAAGGAAGGAAATTTGAATTTGAATGTGTTGGTCTTAAACAAGGAAAAAAGTGTCTCTCAAATCGACTAACTCAGAACCATATTATATAAGAATTCAAGTTTACATAATCAAGGTGAATCCTTGGTAAAGAGTGGTTTTATAATTTTGGTTTAAAACATTAGCTTTTCTCTGACCTTATTTGAATTATAATACAAATATGCATCATTTGGGGCGCCTGAGTGCAATGGGAAGCCTGCTTCTCCAACTCCTCCAACTCCTCCTGCTTGTGTTCCCTCTCTGGCTATCTCTCTCTGTCAAATAAATAAATAAAATATTTAAAAAACAAAAAAAATGGGGCACCTGGGTGGCTCAGTGGCTTAAAGACTCTGCCTTCAGCTCAGGTCATGATCTCAGGGTCCTGGGATCCAGCCCCGCATCTGGCTCCGTGCTTAGCAGGGAGCCTGCTTCCTCCTTTCTCTGCCTGCCTCTCTGCCTACTTGTAATGGCTCTTGCTCTCTCTCTCTCTCTGTCAAATAAATAAATAAAATCTTGAAAAAAAACACACAAATATGCATTATTTTTAAATATGACTTGGGCTTGTTTCTCATAATATGAACTTTCTAAACTTCTTATATTGGTACAGACCACATAAACTAACAATAGTCCTACATTAATGTTTAAGATTATGGAATATGTATAGTGTTAAAATACATTAAATTATACTTTTAGTGAACTTTTAAAAATTTGACTGATCATACTCTCTAGGATGTCAGCTTAAACATAATTTCTCAGATTGTTAGTTAATTTAAAATCCTGGGACAAAATGAGATTATTAAGTTAATGGTAATTTTGGATACCTGAATAATTTCTAAGTAAGAAAAATTCAGAATTCTTGCTCAATTTATATCTAATTTTATTTTATAATTAAAAATGTCATAGAATGACTATACCTTTTGGTATGGTTTATAAATATATTTGTTTTTTTTTGTTTTCCATTCAAGAAAATCTTAAAGAATGTTCATATTTTGTGAGCTTTGCTCATGTGCTAAAAAATTAGTTATTAGTGGCCTACCAATCTTACCTCCCAATTTTCTCTGTGACATAGAAATTGATTCACTTGCTTAATAATCTAGGAATAATAATGTCAAAGAAATACAAGTGAAGGTTATGGGATGTCACTCTATCCTTCCTTTATCCCTTCCCCCCCCCCCACTTTCAGGGAAAATAGTTTTGTTCTAACCTAAAACAAAATGTCAGCTTGTTCCAGAATGGGAAAAAGATACAGTATAAGACAAAACTTAATTACTAATACAATCTGTATAATATATAAGGGAAGTTAATTTTATTTGCCTTGGTTTACAAATTATTTTGAGTTGAGCTGTTTTCCCCCAGAAGATATCTCTAGGTCACCTGTAAATGTGACCTTATTTAGAAATAGTCTTAGTAGATAATCAAGTTAGGATGAGATCCTTAGGGTGGCCCTAATTTCGTATAGCTGGTGCCCTTAGAAGAAGAGGAGACTGATACAGAGTGGAGAATACCGCAAGAGGAAGCAGAGACCCAAAGCGAAGAAGAAAGCCCTGTGAAGATGGAGACAGGCATTGGAGTCATGTTGCCCCAGGTCAAGGAATGCCTGGGACCACCAATAGTTGGAAAAGGCAAGGAAGAAGTCTCTTAGGGTTTTTGTTTTTTTTTTTTTTAAGATTTATTTATTTACTTGAAAGAGAGAGAGACAGAGAGAGTATGAGCTGGAAGGGCCGAGGGAGCGGGAAAGACAATGTTAAGCAGACTCTGAGCTGAGTGTGGAGCCCCACACCAGGCTTAATCTCACAACCCTGAGAATGTAACAGGACCTGAAATCAAGAGTCAGGCGCTTAACTGACTGTGCTACCCAAGTGCCCCAGTTTTGTCTTAATATGACTTTTAGCAATAGAGAATCCACAACTTTTTCCTTTTTAATGAACAAACTCTCAAAAGAGTCAACTTCAAAATTTTGAGACATGTCACCTTTTCATTCAGGTTCAATATATATGGATATTGTATATTAGTTTTGCAGGGCTGACATACCAAATTATTGCATTTGGGTGACTTAAAATAAGAAGTTTATTCTGTCAAAGTTCTGGAAGCTAGAAATCTGTAGGCAGACAGTGAGTATTCCTTGCTTCAGAAAGAGTTATGCTTCTTTAAATTTGTGTTACCTTCTTTCATGTATATATTTTTAAATATTGTATTATCCTTTTGGCTACTGGTGATTAAGCTAAATTGTTTTTCTCAGGCATTTGTGCTCATATCTTAATCAAATATCCATAACTTCTTTGATAATTCCTTTGATTTTGCCATCTCAAGATCATATCCTAAATTAAGAAAAAATATAATTTTCAAGGAGTCTTTTATATCCAAAATTACCTTTGATATTTCCCAAATGGTTGTTTGCAACAATCATAATCATTTTTTTTCTTTCACATCTAAAAAGGAAGATACTAGAAATAATTAGATTTGTTTTAATACTTCTTTCTTATTAATTAGCTCAACACAAGTGTATGATCTACTAGGAAGAGGTGTCAGATAAAATGTGAAGCTTAGCCTCTCTTAGGTTAATTCTGTACAAGTAAAAATTACCAATATACTATGTTCTAAAGATGATATCCTTTACAAGATGTATTGATTTCCTTGGAAATATATCAGTGCCTTCATTGTCCATACTATATTCTTAACCTCAAGGGAAACATTGATCGGTTTCTTAGAATAGAGTTGTTTATTTCACTCCAAAACAATCCTGTCTATTCTTACACTGTTGCTTGCTATAATGAGATAACAACCTCTATTCAGTTTATCATCAACAGGTTATTTCTACTTTCCCCCTCATGCTTGCCTGAAGGCTCTGCCACAAACTACAAATTTTGTTGAGTTTTCAACGATGAAGGACAGTCTAAAGGCCTTTCTGGGAAAACAGAAATAGCTGTACTAGGTTCTTAACTACTATTACATCAAAGAAAAGATTCATATATAGGGGTTTCTGAGTTGTCATTGCTTAGAAAACTGTCAGACTATACTGAGAACTGAGTTAGGATTTTCTTTCTCTTTTTGGTTAAGAAATAGATGACTCAGGAGGGCAGGCTGCTGGCTCAAAATCCAGTAGAAGAAGAATTAATGAAGAAGTGAATGAGAAGCTGAAGGAAACCTAATTGTGGTTACTCTTTATTGAATGTATGATGGTGTTGCTGCTAAAAGCTCATATTCTATTTTAATGAGTAGAGAGGAAAACTTTTTAGTCCTGATCCATTTCTAACCCTTCCTTCAATAGACTATGCTTTTGCAAACTGAAATAAAGTATTCTTTAATAATACTTTTTCCCTGACCCCTCAGAATTTAGAAACAACACTTTTACTAGTTCTTTATTTTCTTTTTTCCCCTTTTTGTCATTTGACACTCGTTCTTTACTCTCAATGACAATAATTCATTATTTTCATAGGCTTAATGGGAATTGTCATTCTGTTTACAAGAATGTAATTGCACAAATTGATTGTGTAATCAAAGGCGTAACTGGAGTGTCAAATTTTATTTGTACACCTATGATAATGCCACTACTAAGCATGAATATTATACTTCATATATGGAATTAGTGCCTACAAAGCCCTCCCAGGAAACAGGTCTGGTAATTTTGTTGTGGTTCATATAGGTTCCAGGCCTTACAGGTAATAAAGAAGTTTACTTCCTAGAAGGTTAGAAACCAGGACCTTACGAACGGAGGAATTTACCCTTAATTATAGTTACAACAAATAAATCTTTGGAGATGAATTTTGGGGATTAGTTTCAGGGGAAAAAAGGAGTGATTAAAAAGAAACTGCTGGGAAAAATAGAGAATACTGAAAATGCAATCCTAGCTTATTCATAAAATTTCCAAATAAAAATTAATTATCTGCTTTAATAATTGCTTAATGTTGTAAAGGTCCAGATTTGTTAATCATACTACAAGGAAGTTTATATGGCTAGTTAGCTTTTTTGCTATACCTATGTAAATTATTATTATTTTTTAATTTATTTATTTGACACAGAGAGAGAGAGAGAGAGAGGTCACAGGTAGGCAGAGAGGCAGGCAGAGAGAGAGGAGGAAGCAGTCTCCCCACTGAGCAGCGAGCCCGATGCGGGCCTTGATCCCAGGACCCTGAGATCATGACCTGAGCCGAAGGAAGAGGCTTTAACCCACTGAGCCACCCAGGCACCCCCTATGTAAATTATTTAGGCCAACAACAACAACAACAAAAATGATACTAAGATTTTTTGTAAAATATTTGGAGATTATTTATAATAACAAGAATTGTTAAGAAAAAGAATACAAAATATAAAAATAAGACAACAGGATGGTTAAGTGTCCTTACAATGTCACATTGGACATTGCCTAATTAGCCCACTCAAGGATCATTAATTCTATAAGACAGAGGTTAGCAAATTATAGTACATTGGCCAAATTCAGCCCATGACTTATTTTTTTATGACCAATAAGTTGAAGAGAATATTTAAATTTTTAAAGTGTTATAAAAGACGAAGTAAAGGGAATATGCAAGGATATTATATGTGGCTTGGAAAAGTTAAATGTTTACTATTAGGCCTATCACAAAAAGGTCTGATTTGCTCTAGAATATGCTTTTGTCTGATTTGCAATTTAGTATTTGTTAAGGCCGGAAGTCTGAGAAGTTGATGTAAATTTGTAGATTTTTCCCTTAGAAAACAAATTATTTCTATATGCTAAGAGAGGTAATGCTTAATATTAAATTTTTTACTGACTTACGTATATTAACTGTTTTTGTCTATAATATAGCACATTTATTTGCATCCTCAGAGATTATATAAATTGTTGTTTTTCAGATTCTTCTCTTTTTTAAGATTTATTTATTTATGAGAGAGAGAGAGCAGGTGAGTGGTGGGAGGGGCAGAAAGAGAGGGAGAGAGAAACATCAAGAAGACTCCCCACTGAGCATGGCGTCCCATGCGGGACTTGATCTCAAGACCCTGAGATAATGACCTGAGCTGAAATCAAGAGTCAGCCACTCAACCCACTGAGCCACCCAGGTGCTCCTCAAACTCTTCTTAAAGGAGCTTTGCCATTCTTGATCCATGAGGTTTTATATATATATTTCTCAAATATGTTTTTCCATATTATTTTATATGCATATACACATATACATACACACAAAGATGTGTGTGAGTGTATATTACACATTGCTGTCAAAAGCACAAATAAGAGATATATGTATATTAATAATTACTGAGATTGCCATTATTAACTATTGTATATGAAAGGAGCTCCTGGGGCACCTGGGTGGCTCAGTGAGTTAAAGCCTCTGCCTTCGGCTCAGGTCATGGTCTCAGGGTCCTGGGATTGAGCCCCACATCGGGCTCTCTGCTTCCTCCTCTCTTTCTGCCTGCCTCTCTGTGTATTTGTAATCACTCTCTCTCTCTCTCTCTCTCTGTCAAATAAATAAATAAAATCTTAAAAAAAATAAAAAATAAATAAATAAAAATAAATTTATAAAAAGAAAGGAGCTCCTTACTAAATGAGTTAGCAATTTGTTATTATAGAAAATATTTTTTAAAAAGGAAAATTTGAATATAAAAGATTTTACAAGTTCCTTAAAATATAAGTTAAATATTTAAAACTAAAAGACAAGTTAGAAATTTGTTTTTATATGCTATAAAACTGACAAAGATCATCTTTAAGAGCTTCAGAGACTCTTAAACAAACGATCATATGAAAATATAAATCAGGTTCTAGAAATGGGCAAACTATGTGAACAAGTAATTTGAAAAAGAGAAAATATAAATAGTATACACATAGACATGTTTAACTTCACTGGTAAAGGAACTGGTAAGAGTTTTACACATTGCTATCAAAAGCACCAATAAGAGATATATGTATAACTACTGACATTGTCAGTGCTAACTATTATACATTATTATTATTATACAAAGAAGCTCCTTTCTAAATAAGTTAGGGTATGTTACTACATTTCAAGACATTTGATGTGCACAAATCCAGTGTTAAAATTCAATGTTATAACAGTGTAGTAAGAGATTCAAATTTTTTTATAATGAGGTGATCACTTTTCTCTTAAAAATAATCCACACATGTATGCATTTCATGTCACAAATTTGTGAAGTGGCTAACTAAATGAAGTGGTGTATTGACTTCAACTTAGATGTCAGTTTGAGTCTACTCAAATTTGTTTTACTATAATTTTTAAATTTAAGAATATGCTATTACAATACATTGAAGAAATAGTTAAATATAAAGCTTTAGGGACATTATACAGAAATACTTGATTAATACAAAGTAATTTACACAACAGCACATGTCATTTTGAATAACTGGAATAATTCAGATTTCCAAAAATATTTATTTGGCCTATAGTTAAGTCAATTATAGTATACCGATTCAAAGAAATGTTTTGTTATCTTTAAAAATAATCATTAAGAGGTCTATGTAATAATTTGGATACATTTAATTTTATAATATGATAACAGAAATAGTATAATTATAGTATTATAATTAACATGTGTGTGAAAAAAGTTAAGAATGAAATATTCCAAAATTCAAAATTTTCTATTTTCTAAATACTATGCAATATTGTCAAATTTTGTATTGTTAAATATTTAATCAATAATTCAAAAAACAATATATGAGTACTTTATATGCATTGGTTACATTGAACTAATGATAGCCAAACATATTTTAAAATATGAATAAATGCTTTTAATTCACTACATTTAGATATCTTCAATACCTGGTATAATTACCCAAAGGAAGTCAAGTGACTGAAACATCAAATTTATCACAAATGACAGATCAATTAGAGTTAGTCTGGCTTTGGGAATTTTAGCTTTTATTTAGTTATTCATTTGGTCCTGTGAAGAGCTGCAACCAATCTTAGAAGGATAGATCACTATCTGTTTTGCAAAACTGACAAGTCTAAATATTATAATCATATGAACTTTAAGATCATGTAGGTTTTAGAGGCAAATAATGGGAATGAAACAATGTTCCTGAATCTAGCAAGGAGCACCTCAAATCATGTAAAGAAAGCAAAAGGAACCAGGGTCTTCCAAAGCAGTTTTCACAGTGTACCCTCAAGTCTGACATTCTCTTCCATGCTACTGCTAAGAAATTTTCTTTCAAATAAAGGTATCAGCACATTATATTGAGATTGAAGAATGCCTATCACCACTGTAGAAACAAGATTCAAAGAAAGGTGCACTGAGGAAGGCCCAGTGATACACTCGGGGTCAAAGTAGATTTCCCTGTTAATAAGTACAAGTTGCCTGTGGTGTGAGCAGAGGGAGGACAGCGGGGCATTGCTGTCTCCTAGTTAACCCCACTACAGGGCAGAAGTACACAGGCTGCTGCATTGAATGCAAAGTGGTGCTCAGACGTGGAGTGGGTGATGTGAAAAGGCACGTGCTCCTCAGAGGCCTGTGCCACCATGGTTCAGAGCACTAACTGTTAGACTGTAAGTATTCATATCCCAGCTCCACATATTATTAGCTATACCCCTTGGCCAATAACCTGTCCCAGTGGTTCTCAAAGCTTTGGTATGCATCAGAATCACCTAGAGACCTACTGAAAACTTAGGTCGCTGCTTCCCACCTCAAAAGCCTTTAATTCAGAATGTCTGGGATTTGGCTCAAAAATTTGAATTTTCCAAGGGATACCAATACTGTAATCTGAGAGCACACGTCAAGATCTAGCACTGCCCATCATTATGCTCAACTGTAAAATGCTAATAATTAGAGAGTCAGTATAAGGATTAAGCAAAAGAATCTACCTGGGGCTCTCGTGCTTGTTGTTGTACAACAAGCGCTACCATTAACTAAAATGAATGTACAGTATCAATGCATACATTCAATAAACTTTTTTTATTAATATATAATGTATTATTCGTTTCAGGGGTACAGGTCTGTGAATCATCAGTCTTACACACTTCACAGCACTCACCATAGCACATACCCCCCCCACCGATGTTTATCAACCAGCCACCCCATCCTTTCCACCCCACTTCATTCCAGCAACCCTCGGTTTGTTTCCTGAGACTAAGAGTCTCTTATGATTTGTCCTCCACTCTGTTTTGTCTTGTTTCATTATTTCCTCTCTTCCCCCACAATCCTCTGCCTTGTTTCTCAAATTCCTCATATCAGTGAAATCACATGATAATTGTTTTTCTCTGATTGACTTATTTCACTTAGCATAATACCCTCTAGTTCTATCACTTCTTTGCAAATGGCAAGATTTCATTTTTGATGGCTGCACAATATTCCTTTATATATATTTACCACATCTTCTTTATCCATTTGTCTGCTGATGGATATCTAGGCTCTTTCCATAGTTTGGCTGATTCAATAAACTTTTTTTTTTTTTAAAGATTTTATTTATTCATTTGACACAGAGAGAGAGATTACAAGTAAGCAGAGAGGCAGGCAGAGAGAGAGGAGAGAGGAGGAAGCAGGCTCCCTGCTGAGCAGAGAGCCCGATGTGGGCCTCGATCCCAGGACCCTGGGATCATGACCTGAGCCGAAGGCAGCGGCTTTAACCCACTGAGCCACCCAGGCGCCCTCATTCAATAAACTTTTATTGAGTACTCTGTTCTAGGCCAAATGGTTATGGCAATGAGTGAATCAAATTATGGTAAAACTGCCATCATGGAGTTTACATGGAGATAAAATTTAAATCCGGGATGTGCATCAGACAAAGTTTGTGTCCCCTCCCACATCCAAATTCACATGGTGGAACCTAATCCCCAGTGTGATGGTGTCTGGGGTAGAAACTCTGGGAGGTAATTAGGTCATTTGGGGTAGAGCCCTCATGAATGGAATTCTTATTCTTGGAAAAAATTAAAAAATAAAAAAATAAAATAAATAAAAAACCAAAGAGCTCTCTTGCTTTTTCCACCATGTGAGGACACAAAGAAAAAACAACTCTCTTGAAATAAGCCAATTCTCACCAGACCCCAAATCTGCCTTGATCTTGGACTCCAGCCTCCAGAACTGTGAGAAATCAACTCTGCTGTTATAAACTGCTTAGGCCACAATATTCTGGACTGACAAAGACAGGGTGGCAAAGAGTAAAGTAATAATTAAGCAAAGTAAGGTAGTGTGTCAGATGTTATTCAAGTTGTATAAATGCTATGGTTTTGGTGGTGTCAGGGGGCTGGTAAAATAAGGCTGTCGGGCAAGGTCTTTCTGAAGGTGATATTTATATGAATACCTGGAGGAAGTGAGGGAGGAAACCATTCAGGCAGTGGGAGAACCCTCTAGTGGAGCAAATAATACTATTTTTGCAATATGTCATTCTATTAAAGGAAGAGGGAGGATAAGAAACAAGAGAAACTGTAGGTGAGCAAGGAAAAATACCAACAGGATATATATGGAAAAGTGAACAAGGATCATTTTTCAGAATCCATATGATTTTTTTTTCTTATTTTGTTTTGTTTATCTTGAGTTTTTGTTTAACAGTGTCAGCTGCATAATTTGTGGCATCTATTGTTAGGTGAAAATGTCGAGCCCTTGTTCAAAAAGCTGGAAATGTGCGGTTAGCGGCTCAGAAATACAAAACTGTCAATTCTCTTGAAAATTCCTTCTTTCGGGGCACCTGGGTCGCTCAGTCATTAAGCATCTGCCTTCGGCTCAGGTCATGATCCCAGGGTCCTGGGACTGAGCCCCGCATCGGGCTCCCTGCTCCACGGGAAGCCTGCTTCTCTCTCTCTCTCTCTCCCACTCCCCCTGCTTGTGTTCCCTCTCTCCCTGTATCTTTCTCTGTCAAATAAATAAAATCTTTAAAAAGAAAAGAAAAGAAAAGAAAATTTCTTCTTTCCATTTGCCAGGGACTTTTTTTTTTTTTGTAATTTAAAGTCATTCTAAGTAAAGAAAGTAAAAATTTTAAATTATTAGCCTGCATTGTACCATGCTTCATTACACCACACAATCCCAGTTTTAAATGCAAGTATAAGAATAGTTGACTTTTGGAGCGCCTGGGTAGCTCAGTTGGTTAAACGTCTGCCTTCGGCTCAGATCATGTTCTGGAATCCTGGGATCAAGTCCCACATAGGGGTCCCTGTTCAGTGGGGATTCACTTTCCCTTTCTCTCTGCTCCTTCCCCCACTTCTCTCTCTCTCTCTCTCTCTCAGATAAATAAATAAATTCTTAAAAAAAAGAGTAGTTGATTTTCATTAGATCACCAAAATTTCATAATTTCTATTTCAGAGTTTGTGCACACCTGTATATTTCTTTACTTCCGTAACAGTGGAAACACTGCATAACATCAACCCAACCCCATTTCACTTCCAGATATGTGCACATCCTACCAGTACTTTCTACCTGCTGTGGACTGAGTAAGGAAAGCCTTAAGGAAAAGGAATTATGAGTGAGTGGCTAACAGATGAAGTAATGTAAGCCAGAAATGGTATGATAGGTTGTCTTAGCACTCCTATTTTTTTAGGCCACAATTTCCTTCTTGTGTTTTAAGTATATTTTAGTTTGAATGGGAAGTGTGACCTCTCAAGGCTCTAATAGTCCCTGCTTTCTAAGTCATGTGTGGAACCTTACCTTATACTGGCTTTGAGGCTGGCTGTCTGTTCTCTCATTGACTGTGGATTCACCAGCCTCCTGGGTTTTGGGGAGCATTGTGAATGCTGTAAGCAGTGGGGAGGCTAGTAATGGTGAACTTCCACTTGCATAAGTCTCTTGTCCCTTCAGGTTTCACTAACAAAATGCAAGGTCAAAGAAAAAGTTGCTAAAGATTCAAGAAGGAAGTAGCAGGACACTGACCTGACTGACACATAACCATAGACCCTATCTGAGCATGAGGCCTTGGTGGGTTGCACAGGCCACATGCCCATAAAGCCAGCTCTTCAGCCTAACTTTAATAATTACATCCTCTGGTGATACTAATCAATCATAATATGCATGTGAAACCAAGTGTTAAAGCAATTAAAGTTTTAACTAAGTCACCAGACAATAGTCGATGGTGCATTTTTAGCTAGTTCTAGAAAGTATTCTCTGAGCTCCTTCATTTACCTGCCACCAGGGGGAGTGAGAAGTGTCTTCATCTCAAGTGGTGAAGGGATCTCAGATGGACTCCATGCCAAGCCATGCATGTTTCCTGTGGCTGAGGGACTCTGTGACCTGGTGCCTGGTTCAAGCCCGAAAAGGCCAGAATGGTCAAGAGTAAAGCAAGAGAGACAATAAAAAGTTATGACTGGCAAAACTAAAACTCTGATCCATGGTGTAATATTTCAATGGTCATTGTTTTCCACACACCATATGTGGCCTGTGGGGATCAACAGGCAGTTCTGCTCCCAGTGAACACTTGGAAAGGTGAAGGCAACACCGGCAGTGAGAGTCTGTGTGTCAAGTGGCTCACAGTGGAAACAGCCAAACAGAGGTCTCTCTCAGGAGGGTAACAGACACACTGTGAGGGATGGCATTAGCCATGTGCAAATATGGAATTGGAATGGCATGATAATGTATGAGCCACAGCCACTCTGTAATTCCAGATAGAATGCTCTGTACCTTTAAGCTCCCTCACCAAGACATCACATATATTTTTTTTAAAACAGATGCCTCTTGATTTATGAGCATCAAACTGCTATCTCATTTTCTGAGAGATAAAACCTTAATACGCAGTGGCAAATATGTAGTGGTAACCATGTTGTTTTCAATTTAGAAAAGCCTAGGAGGAACTATAGATTATTTTAAGGGACTCTTTCCAACATCTCTGCCTTCTATGCTTCAATTACACTTAATATAGCACACTAGCATTTGTAACAATTCAAGCTTTATTCTGGACCAGAGACACAAGGCGTGAACACCCCAATTCTTTCATCACTCCCTGTGAAAGTTTAAAGGTGATTTCCAAGAAGGCTTAAATCTGCTATTGTTGCCGTTAACAATTTATGGAATTCCAGATTTACAATGACAGGAAATAAAAGGTCTACTTCTTAATGACATAGGCTCTTTCTTGTTAACAGTTTTTTTTTCCTATATTGAATCTCTCATTAATTATTGATTTCTGGACTAATAAAGCTTGAGTGCCTGCAAACCAATTATACAACTTTTACAAAAACAAAGTCGTCCAACTTTCTTCTTCTTAAAATGAACTTTTTTTTCCTAGAATACATTTAGATTGTAATCTCCTCCAGGGCAGGAGCTATAAATTCAGAATTTTTTAAATACTCCAGAGCTTCTAGAATTATATTCTGTGCTCAGTATATACTCAATCAATATTGATGGACCGTCTGCCTATAAGATCTGAACAAAGTAATTTGCTGCTCTGAGAAAACTCAGAAAGTTGAGTCCCTATAGATTACCACTGCCCTAAAGGATAGAGAATAAGTAGGGGAGGGAGGCCATAAAAGATTAATGGTCATTCTCATTGAAGCAGATGTTTAGGAGGGATTGGCATAGCCATCTTCTGCCACATCACACGAACCATTTTGTACTACTACTGGGTTCTGTTTGCCTGAAGGTACCTGCTGTCCTGTTCTTTGAGATGACAAGGAGATTTACAGCCAGAAACTGTATCTATTTTATTAAATGATGCAAAGCTGCAGAGTCTCTTGATTTTATAAATATATATGGGCAAGTAGGAGAAGGGGTTTGTGAATTAAAAAAAAATCAGCAAATGAAGACATATGCCTGTGTTCATTTAGTGGGATATAAAGTTTACGTGAAAAAAGTAATAAGGTTTACATGGACGTGAAAATGGATAATAAAAATGAATTTAATAAAGTAACAAAAAGCAAGGTAAAAAGTCAAAGCAAAAATTCCAAGGCTCCATATTTACGCAGGACATTTGACGGAGACCTTAAAAAAATACTCCCTTTGTGAGTATCTTTAAGATGGATAGACTTCTCATTTTCTAAATCATATCTGTCCTTGAGATCTTCCTATGCTGCACCACTCTTTTTGGATTTTTGTTTTTGTTTTTGTTTTTGTTTTTTCCAGAAATATTATGGATCCTGCAAATTCAGCATGCCAGAATCAGACATTAAAGGAGTGTGTATGAATGTGTGTGTGTGTCATTTTTTGCTTTCAGGTGTTGATCAATTAAATTTTGCCTTCTCCCAATGAGAAGAATAGTCTTCTAAATAGGGGCCGGATCAAAATAGTTTTGTTGCTGAGGGTTATACGTCCTGTCATAGCTACTCATCACTGCCATGGCGGTGCGAAGGAGCACAGACAAAATGAAAGTGAATGGGTATGACTCTGTTCCAATATAATTTTATTTGCAAAAACAAGTAGTGGAGCAGATTTGGCTTGTAAGACGGTAGTATTCCAATTCCTGCTCACTAGATACAATCTCACAAATGAGTATTGCCATGGGTTCAATTGCCTTTCATTCAGTGGATATTCAGAAACGGAGGAGATACTTGTGTAAGCTGTGGAATCAGGAAAATCAAGACAAATGACTTTAAAGTGAATGAATGAATCCTGAATTATAAAGATCAACCTGACTGTGTTTGGATGGCAAATTTACCAACAATATTGTTATAAACATTTATTGAGATTTCGTAATCACAAGAAATATAACAAAAACTAAATCCAGGCTCATATGCATTTAAAGCACATGTCACTGAGTATTTATTTTTGTATTAAGAAAGACATTTACAGCGTGGATAGCACCTGCTTTTCTGCTAAGTATTTTGTAGACATGTAGCAAATAATAATTAAATAAAATGCCCTTAATTCTCATTCTCCTAGCATTTGTTTCATTGAATGGATTTGAATATTTAAAAAAATCAGTCTGTTCTTCCCAACTTCCACCCCTTCCATAACCTAGATCAATGGTGTGAGGTCAGGACCCCCAGGTAGGTTGAGGTCAGGGAGACAACCCTTGATGGATCTATTATTCTTTCATTAAAATGAAAATACTTTATAATACTGCAAATATACACAATATATTAATTTTTATGACTTATTGTTTTCAAATATATATCATTAATCTATACTAGTCATCCCATTTGAACAAATGACACACTGGTCACTCGTAACAATAGCTTGGGTTTTAAATTGCCATTTTATATGTCCTACAGCTGAAGACATAGACAACAAAAGGGTAGAATAAAAAAAATGATTGAAAAGATTTTCCTAAGGGATGCAAACATATTGAATAAAAGAAAGCATTACTAGAAAAAACAGAGGCCCAACTTTATATAAAATTGGATGACTGGCAGTGATATGACCACGTAATTCCAGGCATACTATGGGATATTCTTCAGGAGGGTCTGAATCTTAATTATCTAGAACAATAGGATGTCATAGAGACTTCTGGCTGTCCCTTTTTTTAGATTAACAAATTGTTTGTGTGTTTGTAGTTTCCCCAACAGGTGTAAATCAACACTACTTTTATTTTTCACTTTGCCACACTTATCAGTCTTCCAGTTAGAAGTTCTAATTCATATGTATACTTACACAGAAGCCAAAATTTGAATAAACTCCACATGAAAGGATGAACTAAATATATTTCAGTATTTGTCGGGCCCCAGTTGGCTAGCTAATATTCAAATCAAAATCAGAATGCTCATGAAAACCAAATGCAATCTAAAGAGCAACATCTTAATCCTATGAAATTGTCTCTGATTTTTTAATTGTAAAATGATGTTATTTTATTAGAATAATAAATAATTCATAAGGTGTATATATGATGAAAATAAAATCTGTACCTCTGTGGTTACAAAAAGCCACACATAAAGTTAGAGCTTAATTTTCTTTCCCAAAGTTTTTGCCACTGTGTTGTTGATCTGATCATTTATGGTCTTCAATCTGCATATATATTTGACATCATTTGTGAATGCTTTATGACCTACTCCAAAGTCTTTAAGTCGGTTTTATGTGTTATACATAACTCTTTTGCACGGAGTTGTTTGTAATAAGCCTAAAATCCATTCTGATCCTAATGTCCTTGTATTATCTTTCCAGTGTCTAAGCATAATGTTCTTAGTCACCATTAAGCTTAATGAGAGCTATTTGGCACGTCCATGAAAAATATCTTTTCTCTTCAGAAAATTTGATAGCCAGAGAAATATCATGATTGGGATTTTTTTTTCCATTTGCCAACCATTAAGCTAATACAGTAAAATATTAACCCCCAATTTACATTTTTTGAAAATGTAGTAAAGATAAAATAATCGGGATGCCTTCAATAATAAAGCAGAACTGGCACCTTCAAAAATGAGTTTTCACTTTTGAGAGGTTCAAATCCATTGAATGATAAGTGAAAAGCAGAAATAGATTTATCTGGATTTTTTCAAATCAAAAATTATATTCCCTTTGTGGTCCAAATTTCTAGATTCATGTAAACATAATTTTCACGTTTGCTAAAATCAGAAGAAAAATGCTACTTTTCTTGCCAAAAGCAGAAAACATGGGTAAAAACAAGTGACTTTACTTTTGCTAAGTTTGCTTCAAATGTGTACATGGAAAAAGTCAAATCAAATTTGTTACATGTAAGCCTTGAGCAGACCCTAGCATCAGTGTGCTATCTTAGCCTATTACCTACTGGTTGGATAAAGTATTAAAGAAATGGCTTAAATTAGCAGAAAACAACAAACACAACATAGTAAGGCAATATCCAAATCAATCAGGTGAAAAATAACATTAAAAAGATCAACCACTACCACACACTAAGCAAGTAAAACACATGATTTTAGGTCCTAATGGATATTTTTAAATGCTCAGAAGTTTCTATTTAAAGTCAAAAGCACTGAAATGAAATATTTTAATTTGCCTATAAGTAAACATGTATTCCTGGAAAACATTTCCCAGTTCATGAGCTTTAAGGGTGGGGGCAATTAGACATTCAATTACATTAAAGAGGCAGGGGTATAAGTAAACTGCACTAAAACTTTGCGGCAAAATGGATTTCTGAAGGATTTCAACAATTTAAACTTCATAGCAATTAGGTATAATACTAAAACCAGGGCTTACACTTAAAGTGTCTAATGGGAACAGCTCTAAGGAGACTGAATAAAAACTGTAAGTAATAGTAAGGTTGCCTTTATTTGAGGCTTTCTATGTGCCAGATATACTTCTAATCCCTTGAGCATTATGTGTAATCCTCATTGCAGTCCTCTGAGATAGGTGCTATCATTGTCTGTATTTTCACAGATGGAAGCCAAAGAACAGATATTATAAATAACCTGCCACTATCCCTAGGTAAATAGGAGGTAAGTGGTAGAGCCAGGATTTCAAAGTGGAAATATCAAAAACTGTCCAGGAAACTTTTAAAAAAACTTGAACTTCCCGCAGATAATACACACTATAGGTAAGTAATACAGGTTAGCTACTCTATCTCCCTTCCAAAACTTCATCAGTCAGGAATATGGACTAAAGCAGATGCTTCCTCAAGAGGTTTAACCAAAGCGACATAACGAAGGGATCATTTATAGTGATTTGAGCCAGGTTAAAGGACCCAACTAGAGCTGAAGAAGACTAGTGAAGGAGACAGTTGTATGCTGCCCTCCTCTCTCCTTAATGATAATTCACTTCCCACCCCCTTCCTATGGCCAATACTGGGCTGAGGGCTCACCAAAATTGTCCTCTGAGACAGAAGGCTGTCTCACCCAAGCTTACATGCCCCTTTCTCTGGGAAGCCCACAGACACTGACTGACAGATCCTCAGGGAACACAAAGTCCCAGGCTGCCCGCAATGAGAAGCCAGCTTCAGAGCCGAAATCATGGCATCAGAGGACGACTTTTCTCTTTGTCCATTCCTGCTTCCTTCCATCTCAGCAGCTGTTTCTCCTGAGCGCACTATCCAGTAAATCTCCTCAACAGAAATATCCCTTTCAGAGTCCATTTTGCAGGTAACTGACCTAAGAGAACCAGAAAGCTGGTAGCATCACAGGGCCTGTTCTGGCAAGAGAAAGATGAAGCGGTGCTTCTGACACTCAGTAAATATTAGAGTCATGAAAAAAAAATTGTACCTCACGAATGTTGCCTGTAGGAGTACAGCACAGCTAGCATCTTGATGCAGACATGGAGGCATAGAGAAGGATAAATATCCAGCATGTTCTCTCTCTATTTTCCTGCCACTTGCCTGGACCCTTTATTGCCTGATCCCAACTGGAGGAGGAGAGTAGGGGGCATAGACCATATGCTTGATGAAGTATCTATGGAAGAGTTAGCCTTCTGGAGCATTGAAAAGGACAGGAAAGACAAGATGGCAAATCCAAAGGGGTCTGCAACACAGCACAGTTTAGAAAACAAGTGACTTAACCTGGTGTTCAGTCTCATATTATTTGAGAATAACAAAGTTCACTGGGGTTTACGAACTAATCAGCCTTGGTAAATCTGTATGCAGGCTGCAATTCAGTTATGCTAAAGGGGCAAATAGAATAGAAAACCTTGAGTGATATATGGTCAATAGTCTAGCTTTTGTTACTTTCCTCAAAATGGTATCATGGTTTGAAAAATACATGAATTGAACATATTTTATCATTACCCACCAAAACAAGTCAAGACTCGAACAATAGATGATGGTATGATAAAAACCAAAGATGGATGGGGGGCCAAAGAGATGCTATAGACAGGAGGACAGTCAAAGAGCATACAAAGAGATCTTACCACCTCCTTCCAACATTTATTTTTCACGTAAAATCATCTAAGTTTATTTGATTTTTTCAAACTTTTTTTTAATATTTTTTTTCATTTGGGGGAATTGTGGGAAGGAACAGGAGAAAGGGTTTGAATGAGTCGATTTAAAAGTGGACAAACACAGCAAACACATTATTTTTTTTAAAGAAAGGACTTCACCTTCCTTTCTTAATACCCTTCAACTTCACTCTTTTTTAAACAATTACAAAATCATCCCTTAAAGAATATTAGTACCTCGTGTATTTATTTAACTTAATAATTTTCTCCTTTTTAAAAAAATTTTGACTCTACATCCATTCTGAGATTATATGTACTTTGTGGCATACTTTCTTTGAACAAATGTGTTCCCTTTCACACAATCTCAAAGTATCCTGGTAGGTGATGAT
Organism: Ailurus styani; assembly: GCA_002007465.1. Taxonomy (NCBI): domain Eukaryota; kingdom Metazoa; phylum Chordata; class Mammalia; order Carnivora; family Ailuridae; genus Ailurus; species Ailurus styani. The sequence goes on from LNAC01000273.1 coordinate 1,989,486, forward strand.
AAAGGATATTTGTCCCGGATCCTTTAGAGGATATATATAGTGAAAGACCAGAACAGGTGTCTTAGCAGAGGTCTGGGCAGAAGTTGATATAAATATAAGGCCCTCCCTGCTCCTCTCTTCATGAACTAAAAACACCTGAATTTTCTCAAGGATATGTGAAAACCATATGGACTTCAATTTGCTGTAAGCTGCAACTATATTATTAACTTTGAAGAATTCCGGTTCCATGTAAGTTCTATTTCAATCATATCTTGCACATTAGTCATGGTTGAAAACGAAACGTATTCATCTTATCAGTTGGCTGGCTATAATGCAGTATACCACTGAGAGGGTAGAGCAAGACGATGCATTTAATGAAAGATGGCTAGCAAGAAAGGGGAAGGTAAGACAGTAGTGTGCTGTCCGACAAACAACTGAATTAAGTAATAAAGACAACTCAGAGCCCTACAATTGTCCTCTCATTCCAAGCAGACTTTTTGGCCTAAGGTCACACTGTAGCAAGTCTTAACACCAAAAGCTAAGTTTGCTCTCCTTAGCTAAGGTAAGAGAATTTAAAGGGACAAGGTAAAGGTTTCTTATACACAGAGGGCAGGCGACACTCTTGTAGAAAATGGTTGCTAGAACTTGAACTTGTCTGAGCTGAAAAAAAGTCTCAGAAATTATAGGTTACTTCGTCTTTTTATACAAAGAAGGAAACTGATGCTCGGGAGTAAAGTTAAACAATAAGCGACGTGACTGAGCCAAGACGTGGGCTTTCTGAAATCCTTCCCGGCTTAGACAAAAGCACAGCACTCACACGGATATCTACCTAGTCTGCAGTGAGCCCAGTATTTTGCACCAGCAGATAGCATCTTATGAACATTCTGGGCCCAAATATTACTATGGCTATTGTAATGACAAAAATAAACATCAGAAAATAGTTTTATAAATGATAAAAAATTGTATATGCTATGAAAGTGTTTTTGCTATGAAGTTTCTCATTCTTGCCTTCTCCTAAGTCATGTGTGGTGGGCAGGGTGTGGAATTTCTCTGGTTCTGATCCACTGATCAGGAGAAACAATGATGGATTAGCTCTTCTTATAAAATTAAGAGGGAGACTTATTTGTGGCTTGGAATCTTTTAACAGAATATAAACGGCCTAAGTCTGACTCTTGTGCATTGCATCCTTCACCACCATACATTTAATGGCTGTGACTATTGTTTTCAGTAAGATCAACCATTTCTCTGAAAGAACATTCAGTCAGCAATCGGTTAATAAATAGGTAAGAGAACTAGGACAAGGTGGCTAAGTTTTAAAGTCACGCTTAACAGAAAACACTTGTTCTGAAAAATATCACTTATGTTCACAAGATAGACTGGCAAAAAAGTATTAGTGAAGGGACAGAAGGAAGGAAGGAACCAACGAATAAAGGCAAGGAGGGAAGGAAGGGGGAAGACTTTCCTCTGAGACACATCAGCCTTTCTAGTTTAGAGCTGCATTGTTTTGATTCTAGACCGGCATAGATCATTCTAGCATAGATATGATATTGCACAATTAAGAAGTGTAATTACTTTCATCCAGAAATAGCTCCATACCTTGAGCCTTTACCTGTAATCTAGATGAAATTCCCCCCTTATGCTTACATGGCCTCTCCCTGCTTCCTCCCAATTCTGTCATCCTCACCCCCACCTGTCCTTCAACCACCAAGTCCCTGATTCACTAGTACCTTGAGGACATTTTCTTTCTTGGTCGGGTCAGTCAAAAACATGTGCAGATGTTCAAAACATGACATATTTTATGAGTTTGACATTTTTACTGCATTTTTTTCCTCAGAAGTTAATTCAGTTTTACTGTTGAAGAAAAAAAAAAAAAAAAAAAAAAAAAAAAAAAAAAAACCACTTTGCTGTGAAAATGGCAACATTTCTCCCTAGGGCAAAATGGTGGCTTGTGAATCCTCTCCAAAAGAAAACCAAGACGTGACATGAAGTCATCATTTTCATATGAGCTGCCTACTCGCCCTTCCATTTTTCTGACAGAAGTGAGTTTTATAACTTCAAGGATAAAGCAATTTTTAGGATAAGTTCTGGCTTTCCTGGAAAATAGATCACAGGCTATTTTGTTTTGGAAATTCTGAACACAGGGCCAGAAGATAGAGCAACCAAATTGGAGACTGATACAACTGGAAAAACAAATCCATTACCCTTGTAAGTATTCAGGTGAAGAGATAAGTATAATAAGTATAATAAGTTATTTACTTTTTCATCTTCTCATTTCCTCCCGTTCTCGTGAAAGACATAGTATCCTGAAATTGGGTTATATTAAAGATAGAACCTGTGATGCCTACTGCGGTAGGCTAAATGGGGGCTCCAAAACAAGAAAGGGTATGTCAAAATCTTAATCCATGGCACTGTAAATTTTACCTTATATCGCAAAATATATGTTTAAATTAAGCTCTTGAGAAGAAGAGTCTCGATTATCCAGATAGGCCCTAAGTGTAATCATGTCTAACCTTATAAGACTGAGAAAGACAGGATAAAATGTGACCATAAAGGCAGAGATTGGCCACAAACTCTTGTGGCCACAAACCAAAAGAATGTCTGGAGACACCAGAAGCCACAAGGGGCGAGGAACAGATTTTCCCTTTGAAGCCTCCGGAGGCAGTATGTATGGTCCTGGCAACACCTTGTTTTCAAATTTCTGGCCTCTGAAATTGTGGGGAAATTAATTTCTGTTATTTTAAACCAAGTTTGTGGTAATTTGCTACAGCAACCCTAGGACATTAATAAGGCTATTAAATGAAGATTTGGTGAAAATAGCTCACTGAAATGATGACTGAAAATTTGGCATGGCATGCCCCAAGCAACCTACTGTAAGATTCAATGAGAAAGCAACTGAATTTGCTGCTCTCAGCTTTTACATGCTAGATAATCTGTATCACGACATGTGATTTGCTTGTTCCAGCTGCTCCTTGTGGTTGAAAACTTGCCCATGGATTGGATTTGCAATTGTGCCATTCCATGTCATATCCCTCCTGAAGTACGTTTAGAACTTCTTCAAGAAAGATTTCTTTAAGTGTATAAAAAGAATCTGTCTTTTCACTATGTTTTACTCTATGCCATTGGGCTGCTCATCTATATGAGCATTGCTCTAATTCCCAAATACTGTAACTCAGAGCAAATTAAAAAAGAAGGGTGGGAAATTCAAGTGTTTAAAAAAAGAAAAAAGAAGCTTTGCACAGTAGCAGTATCTTAGCCAATGAGGTTTATACAAGGCATGATTATTGCTAATTAAAAACAGAAAAAAGGAAAAAAAGGAAATAACAACTTTTTAAGCAAATGCAGGCTGCCTTGGGTGAAAACAAAAAAAAAACAAAACAAAAACCCAAAAAACACAAAAAACAGCTTTCTTTCACTGACCGTTGTGTTGAAGGTATTAATTCTGTCTGATCAGCAGTCAGTTAATTGGAACACAAGTTGAATTTATTATTTCCTTTGATTCTAGTCTATGTTCTTAAAACTCTTTTTATTCTTTTTTCCATTAATTAATAATTCTATTTTGCTGAGAGAGTGCTTAGGCATCCACCTGTGCTAAGCACTTGCAAGTAGTACTTTATAAAATCCCAACTTTATATCAAATGTATGAGACAAATATTTCAAAGATAACAAAATACTTTCCATGGTGTTTGAAGTTCAAACTTTTAGGGGTCAACAGAAACATAATTCAAAGAATGAGCAAAAAAAATTTCACCAAAAGAGAAAATTTTGTTGAACAGAAAGAAGGTTGTTTATAGTGTCTCTTCAAATTTAATCTTCAGATGAATGTGCTTAAAATAATATTTATATATAAACCTATAATACAAAATGTAATTGTTGCATATAAGAACTTTAAATAAACTAACTGGTTTTCCAAAGTGTTTTGTGAATATTTATGTTGGAATGTTCCTGAATCCATTTCCTGGACACATAATTTATTACAGCTACTATGTATTTTAGGATTCTGTTGTACCTTATTGCTTATAAAAGACAACAGTGCTAAGCCATTTCAGGACTGACTCCAATAAGATAAAATCTAATATTAAATAAGTGATTGCGTTTTAAGAAATAGAGCATCTAAACATTATTTAGAGCTGGTTGGCTCACAGTCGTATTTCTTTTTCTTTACTTAGTTGGTATAAAAGTTAACTTTGCACTTCAGAAAGTTTAAAATAAAAGTAAATGATAAGGCACTTGATTTGGAAGGCTCCCCCAACAGAGGTCTGTGTTGAAAATTCTTACAGCAAGCTTAGATATCTTAGTAGAGAAAGTAGAAATGATGCCACCAGTGAAACATTTGAACAAAAGAAAGAAGTCATTTAGAAGTCATGAAGTCTCTAGCTGCAGAGGACCATAAACGTCATTCTGAACAAACCCTTCCTCTTTAGAGAGGAGGGAATTAAACAGCTCTCAGGGGATACTCGCAGCTCTTGGAACTAAGGATCGTATTCCATGCACAGATGTGCATAGTCAAGGGATAATTAATTCTTAAGGCAAGTAGTAAGCGCTTATGAAGTCCCAGACACTCTGTAGGTGCTGGGAAAATAAAAGCTAATAATACCTAGTCCTTGTTCTCAGTGAGCTTACTCTCTTTCGGATATCAAGAGAGAAATGTGAGTAGAAATAATTGCAATGACTGGTTTGGAGGAATAATAAAGAAGTCTCTTTAAATGACAACGAAGATTCTAAGTAGGGAAGGCAGGGAGCATAAAAAATAGGGAAAAGTATGGACAAAGCAATTAGGTGAGCCTTCCTTGCCTTCTTTTTTTTTCTCCTAATCTCTCCTCTTACTGTTGATCCCTTCGACTGAAAAAATTTGGCAATTCTTCTATCTCTCTGTCTTTCTCTGTCTCTCCTCTCACTCACTCTCTTCCATTTAGCCCTTTGCAGCTTGTACTCTGTGATTGACATTCCCATCATATTCTCAGTCTTTATTCAGAAAGTTTCCTCCATCTTCTACCCTTGCTGTGACTGGGCTCTTCTCGTAGTCCATGACACATCTCTTGTTGCCCTCTTGCGGGGAGTCTACTCTCATGTGCCTCAATTATAACAGAATCAAGAGGAGAGATCAGTGTTTTTGCTTTTTATCACAGCCTCCAGGATATTTTTGCAACTTTCATCTTATTAAGATATAAAAACAAAACTTCCTTCAAGGCTCAGATCATGTGACTTTATCTTTCTATTTGTTCTCTTCTAAATGCCCAGGGGACTTCACTTATGAAATGAAAACTTCAGCATCTAGGTCAACTTCTTTGCCCCAGCTTCTACCGTCTTTATTAAAAAGTTCTAGATAACATGCAGATCTCTTAATTCTCCATCTCCCCTTTGTAAATTAGTTTTTCCTCCACTCCCAAAAAAATAAATACAGTGGAAGACAGCAGTGGAAAAACAAAATGGCATATATCATAGTGATTACTTGCTAAAATGATAATGTAAGGGATATATTGGGTTAAATAAAACACATGATTAAAATTAATTTTATGGTGTGCCTGGGTGGTTCAGTTGGTTAAACATCTGTTTTCCACTCAGGTCATGATCCTAGGGTCCTGCGATCAAGCCCCACATTAGGCTCTCTGCTCATTGTGGAGCCTTCTCCCTCTCCCTCTGCTGTTCCCCCTGCTTGTGTGTGCTCTCTCTCTCTCCTCCAAATAAATAAATAAATAAATAAATAAATAAATAAACAAACAAACAAACAAACAAACAAATAAATAAAGTATTTTAGAAAATAAATAAAATTAAATAATTAAATAAAATTAATTTTACTCATTTCTTTTTACTTCCTTCTATGTGGCTATTAGAAACTTAAAAATAACATAGGTGGCTCTCATTTTATTTCCTTTAGACAGTGCTTATCTAGACCTTTCTGATATTTTCCTTAGATTATTATTAATTTTTGAAACAGATGAGTTAAAATAAACTCTGTGGGCCTATTTTCCCACTTATATTAGTCACATTTACCTTTTATATTAGAAACCTGTATATTATTCGGGAAAATTAGTTTAGAATTGTTCTACCTTCCCCACGAACCATTTTTTTTAAGACTTTATTTATTTATTTGACGCCGAGAGAGAAGGCAAGCAGGGGAAATGGCAGAGGGAAAGGGAGAAGCAGGCTCCCTGTGGGGAGCCTGACATAGGGCTCAATTCCAGAACCCTAGGATCATGACTTGAGCCAAAGGCAAATGCTTAACCGACTGAGTCACGCAGATGCCCCACATTTTCTAAAACAGTAGGATTATGTCTACTAATATTTTTTCCATAAAGCTCGTTTTTGTTACCTATTAATATATGTCTTGTGGTAGACTGCATTGTCCTTGTAATTCTTCACTCCTTTCCTAGTAATTGAATTACCAAACCTAGCCATATTTTTCACACTTGTCTCTACAGAGGCATTTCATTCATTTATTTTTCAGTTTTTAAAAAGAATTTCTTTTTTTTTTCCCCTCTCTGCTCACTTACACTATAAGTTCTTTGAGGACTCTCCAATCTAGCTTTCATCATTATCACTTCCCAAGGACTTCACAACTTCAAATATAGTTGAAAGGATTATTTTCAGCCAATAGCACATTTGGCTCTCCTAGAAACATTCAGAATTATTGACATTTTTAAGCACTTTATCCTATGACTTTCATAGTTCTTCAGTTTTTTGTTTGTTTTTAGTTTTTTTTTCCTACTAGCATGTTCTCAAACACACACACACACAAACACTCTCTCTCTCTCAAAGATCTACATGTGTATTTCATGTCAATAGTTTGTTATTTAAAAGCATATTTTCCACAAATGTTTTTTTCTCTAATTCATTTTTCTTGTACTTCCTTGCCTGGTTAATTTTTCCACTCGAATTTTCTAAAGTCAATCGAACAAAATATGTCCAAAATAAAATTATTGAGGTTCCCCATTTTATCATTCTTAAACTTGATTTACAAGTTCTTACTATCTTATAAATGTTACCTCTACACCTAGCTGCATAAGCAAAGAACTTGGATTTATTGTCAATTCCACTCTCTTTCTTATTTCCTTGTGTAAATTCATTCACAAATTCTATTGATGTCTTTTGGAAAAGTCTAGTTGTCTTCATTTCAACCACAACCATCTTGGGGCCTGCTTCCATTATTGCTTCAATTATATTGCTATAGCTTCCATCTAATGTATATGTGCATCCCTTTGGTGACTCTCTAATCAATTCTTTACATGCAGCTGGCCTGATCTTTTGAAACATAATCTGACCCTATCACTACTATCATTCCCTAACTGGATATAACCTTTCAATATATCCAGGATTGAGCAAGGAAAAAGGGACACCTGGGTGGCTCCATTGGTTAAGTGTCTGCCTTCAGCTCTGGTCATGATCCCGGGTCCTGGGATGGAGCCCCATGTTGGACTCCCTGCTCGGCGAGGAGCCTGCTTCTCCCTGTTCCTTTGCCACTCCCCCTGCTTGTGCTCTCTCTGTCTCTCTCTGTGTCAAATAAATAAAATCTTTAAAAAAAATTTAAAAAGAAAAAAAAAAGGCAGTGTGGGGAGACCACCATACACACAAATGGAAACATACCTCAACGTGGTCCTTGGGTTAGTGCGTGATCTAAGTCCCACTACCCCAGCATCATTTTGCAATCAAGTCCTTCCACTCCACCCCACTCTCTGCATTCCAACAGCAACCTTCTTTCAAGCCCTTCTTCCAACCATCATCCCTCCAGAGAAGGCGTTTTTTTTTTTTAATTTTATTTTTATTATTTGCCCAAGGGGTACAGGTCTGTGAATCATCAGGCTTACATCTTTCACAGCATTCACCAAAGCACAAACCCTCCCCAATGTCCATAACCCATCCACCCTATCCCTACCCTCCCACCCCCCAGTAACCCTCAGTTTGTTTTGTGAGATTAGAAGTCTCTTATGGTTTGTCTCCTTCCCCATCCCATCTTGTTTCATTATTTTTCCCTCCCTACCCCCCACAGCCCCCCACCCTGCCCCTCAAGTTCCTCATATCAGAGAGATCATATGATAATTGTCTTTCTCTGATTGACTTATTTCGCTCAGCATAATACCCTCCAGTTCCATCCATGTCGTTGCGAATGGCAAGATTTCGTTTCTTTTGATAGCTGCATAATATTCCATTGTATATATATACCACATCTTCTTTATCCATTCATCTGTTGATGGACATCTAGGTTCTTTCCATAGTTTGGCTATTGTGGACATTGCTGCTATAAACATTCGGGTGCACGTGCCCCTGAGGAACACTACCTTTGTGTCTTTAGGATAAATACCCAGTAGTGCGATTGCTGGGTCGTAGGGTAGCTCCATTTTCAACTTTTTGAGGAATCTCCATACTGTTTTCCAGAGTGGCTGCACCAGTTTGCATTCCCACCAACAGTGTAGGAGGGTTCCCCTTTCTCCGCAACCTCGCCAACATCTGTCATTTCCTGACTTGTTGATTTTAGCCATTCTGACTGGTGTAAGGTGGTATCTCGCTGTGGTTTTAATTTGTATTTCTCTGATGCCGAGTGATGTTGAGCACTTTCTCATGTGTCTGTTGGCCATTTGGATGTCTTCTTTGGAGAAATGTCTGTTCATGTCTACTGCCCATTTCTTGACTGGGTTATTTGTTTTATGGGTGTTGAGTTTGAGAAGCTCTTTATAGATTTTGGATACTAGCCCTTTATCTGATATGTCATTTGCAAATATCAGAGAAGGCTTTTGAAATATTGTTTTCTCTGTCTCGGAATTCTTAAGTCTATTCTTTATGTCATTTATTTTGGATTATCATTCAAATCCCTACCTAATGTGTTATTTTTTGTTTTGTTTTGTTTTGTTTTGTTTTGTTTCCTTCAGGTATCTGTTCCTGACTATGTTAAGTCAAATTTCTATGTACTCATTGTACCACATACTCTTTCTTCATATTCTTATTTCAATTTATCTTTATAAAAGCAAATGATGTTTTTTTCTCCCCGAAGAGATCTAAAGCACTGTGACAGCATGAACTGTTCCTCTTTTTTTCCTGTTGTACCCCAAACCCTGGCACAGGATCTTGTCAAGCAGTATGGCACAGGAAATATTTGTTAAACAGTGAATGACAAAGGGAAGGGTCTATTTTTCAATCGTTTCTGTGGACCTAACATCTACCAGATGACCTGGCATAGAGTAAATGATAAAAATACATACATATAAACAAAATAAAAATATGGTGAACTAATGAATAAATAAATTATATCAATTGAGTTAAGAGAATATTGAGAAATTTAATGAAGTGGAAATATTATGATATGAGGATAAGTATAGAAAAAGCTAAGGAATCCTGTTTTGGGGGCTCCAGTTGGCATAATAAGGAGTTTGTCCTTAATTTGAATGCCACAGAGACCAATTGCAAGGTTTTGACCAGGAGTGTCACAAAATCATATTTTCACTCTAGAAAGATTAGACGTTGGGGAGAGTTGACTAAAGGAATCAAGACCAGACTCACAGAGGCTGCCTGGGGAAAAATTACAATTATATAAAAGTAAAGATAAAAACATAAAATAAGGACCAGGACAGGAACTGGAGAGGAAGCTCCAAAGAAGGTAGAATCTGCAGAACTTGGGGCCTGACCGAATATATATGAGAAGTAAAAATGAGGTAGGATCATAGGAATAAAACAAAATATAAAAAACAAATAAGCATAGACATTAAAAGAAAAAAAATGTTTTCAGTTTGTGTACCCGGGTAATACTTTTTTTTAAAAATACAATTTGGAATAGAGTTAAGAAACACATTTAGAGTGAGAGTAACTATTTTAGAACATCTTAATTTAATTATATGGGTAGTATCAGAATATAACTGATAAAGGCCTTGAGCTCAAAGGAACCATTAGTGATCTACACTAGAAACTCATCAAAACGCTGTGTCAAGGAGCTGAAGTCTTAGGAGTAATGGAGATCACACAGAGAGGAAAAGAAGCTCCAGAACAGAAACCTGAATGCCAGAATACAATGGGTGGTAGATAAAGAGAAGCTAGAAGAAAATATAAGAAAGAAAGAATCCCAAATTAAAGAGAAAAAGCTTGGTGCCATGGAACTCAAGGGAAGCTATAGTTTGAAACAGAAGAAAAAGACCAATAGCCTTAGACACTCCAGAAAGGTCAGCTATTAGATCTGAAAGGAGACCATTAGATTTACAATTAGGAGGCTGCAGGTGACCTTTGGCGGGGCAGCCTCGGTGGAAAGCTGCAGGTGAAAGCTTGATTGTAGTGGGCTGTGAATTGGGAATGGGAACAGAATCATTTCCAGGTAATGTTTGAAGAGCTTGAGAAAAGGTAAAATGTTATCATTAGGAGGGGAGATAAAACTGAAAAGAGTTGTTTTTAAAAATTATTTTGCGATTATTCACATTTCATAACATTCTAAACTGGTGAAAGATTTTCAAATACTTTCTGAATTATATAGAGTCACTTTTCATTGTGTTGTAAGAGACAGACTAGCCAACAAATAGGCAATCTTTGGCTTTCTGTATTTCTGTCCATTTCAAACAATACGGATAATCAGATTCTATACAACCAACCAAATTGGCCATTAAGACAGGACAAATTCCACAGAGGCCGCTTCGAGAACTAGTGCCTTTCATCATCATGACACAGACTGTGGCTTGGACACTTGCTCAAGGTTACACATAACCTACATAATTGGTATTTTGGCTCCTGGGCTCCTGAAGGTTAATCATATCTACCTCACTCCTTTCCTAGGTATAGTCCTTGAAGTAAACAAAAAATAATCCCCCATTCCCTAATTTAGTGACCATTCTATTGAGTCATATACCTGCAGCTATTATGTGATATTGGACATTTTAAGATAGATAGAACATATGGGCTAAGTTTAATGAGAGTAAAGAATTCTTAGTGGAATCTGAAAACTGATTTCCTTTTAATAATAACACTATCTGCTGCTTTTTTGGGGAGAAGGGTTCCATATTGATAAAAAAATAGAGATAATTTCTGGTTTCTGATAATCCTTAAATGCGTTAAACTAATGCCTGAGGTCGTCAGAAAAGAATAATTGATGTAAATGATTAACACAATTTTCAGATTTTGGGTCACTGTGTTCAGGGCCAGAGTCTTGATCCCCTAAGAGGCTGTGATTAACCAATGGTCTGACTTGTGCCTGCTGGAAGGTTTCACTCATTTCCTTGGCAGTATTATTTCATCAGTTAGTTGGATTATGTCCAATTTATTTGGCAAAGATTTTCTAGAACCATGCTGTGTCCATTATCTTTCCCTGACAATGATTTAATCTTATTGCAAGAGTGTCAAAGCTGGTTATTATGCTAGGCACACTATTCTTAGGTCTGGAAGTGTTGCTTCAACTTCCTACACACTCATATTTAGCTGTATGAATAAAAAAATCTCTTTGTAACAATACAAAAGCTATTAATTCATTTATTTGTATGTGTTTGTCTGGGTGTGAATGTATGTGTATTCATTCATGTCCGAAGCATAGACCTGAAGGATAAAAATATTATCAGAAGTGGTTCTCTAGCCTTTAAGGATCTATTGAACATTTATTTGTCCATTTTATATATTAATTTAATAGGACTATTAAGTGCTGTGTAATGGGGTAGACTCTTTAAATACAGAAAATTAATAAGGCATAGCATGAGACTTTAGGAGCATGTGGTCAGGGATGCCATAGGTACCTTTCTCTAAAATTTTGATCATTCCCTCTTTTGAAGAGTGACTGTAAGCTTTCTTCTTAAATTTGTTTCTTAGTTCATCTGGGCTGTTACAACAAGAATACCATAAACCAAGTGGTATAAACAACAGAAAATTATTTCTCACAGTTCTGGAGACCTGGAAGTACAAGATCATGGCCCTGACAGATTCGGTACCTTGTGAGGGCCAGTTTCCTCAAAGATGGCTGTCTTTACATTGTGTCCTCATGTGACAGAAAGGGCTAGGAGCTCTATGGGGTCTCCTTAATAAAAACACCACAATGGTTTGAATTTGCTCCAGAAAAATTTGTTATTTGAGAAAGACCTGCTGTGACATCTAATCTTCATCCTACTCCACCACAATCTTAGAATTCCTGGTTTTGACCTGAACCCAAAGGAGAAGATGGTCTTTACAGAAATAAAACAAAATTAAATAAGTAAAACTGTATGGTACATTAGAGGTGATATGGGTTAGAATGGTATGTGTTATGGAAAAGAAATCAAACACTGTTTAGTTGGAGGACCAGGAAGGCCAGGCAACAAAGGAGATTGGTACCTAGGGTTATAACTGTAAATAATATAATGAGAATAGGTGTCATTAAGAAAGTGACATTGCAAAATTTGTAAGTGAGTCATGAGAATACCTGGGACAAAGTCTCTAAGCAGAGGGGAAAGTGATTGCCAAGGCCCAGAGGTGAGAGTATGGCTGTCAAGTCAGAGAAGAGCAAGCAGGCCACTGAGAGGAAGCAGAGCAGGACAGTTAATTTTACATGTCAATTTGAGTGGGCCACAGGGTGTCAGACTAAACATTGTTTCTGGGTGTGTCTGTGAGAGTGTTTCCAGATGGACTTGAATTGGTGGACTTGGTAAAATAGACTGTGCTCCGCAGTGTGACTGGGCGTCGTCCAATCTGATGCGTGTCCCCCCACCCCCACCCCACCGCCTCACTGCTTGAACTGGGACATCTCATCTCATCTTTTTCTGCCTTTGAACTGAGATTTACATCATCAGCTCACCTCATTCTCAGGCCTTCAGACTCAGACTAAATTATACCACCAGCTTCCCTGGATGGCAGATCATGAGACTTCTCAGACTCCGTAACTGCTTTAGCCATTTGCTCATAACCTATCTATCTATTTATCATCTATCTATTTATCTATCTATCCAACTTCCTATTTTTTCCTCCTCCTCCCCCTTCTTCTTCTTCTCATAGATAATCTTGGATAATATATATAATTCATATATATTATATTATATAGATTATATATTCTGGGATATTTGGGATAACAATTGGATATAATTATACATATATTATTATATATATTATATTATATATTATATCCTACTGCTCTGTTTATCCAAAGAATCCTGACCAAATACACAGAGTGAAGGAAAATAGTAGTAAGAGGTGAGATCAGAGAAGTAATAGGGACCAGAAGATGTAGCAATAGCCTTGTAGGCCTTTGGAAAGTTTTCACATTTTCTTCCATGTGAGACAGGGAAATAATCAGAGGCATTGAACAGGAAAATTATATAATCTTCTTTCTGTTTAAAAAGATCTTCTTGGCTCCTGAGTTTAGAATAAACTGTAGAGGGTTAAGTGTATGGAAGCATAGGGATGGTTAAGAGGCTATTGCAAAAATATTCACAAGGAGTAATAGTCATCTCTGGTCTCTGCCATTTAAGTTGCAATCTGAAATATGTTCTTTCTCAAATGTAGCTGTAAATGAGGATAGGAGAAGAAAGCTAAATTAGAATGAGTTCTTTGTAATTGTCTTATCATAATACCTAACGTCATCATTATTAGGCACTCAGCTAAGCAGTTTCAGTATTGTGGAGTTATATATTTTACCTCTGTTTACAGAAGAGGAGTCTGGGTCAGAACTCAGGTCGAGATCAATCTGACCTCAAAGTTCATGCTTTTAGCAATGCCTCACACTTTCCCAAAACCTTCAACGCTCCTCAGATTCTTTAAACTTCCCAAATATATTCCTTTAGTAATTAGTAAACAATCAATCCAAGCAAATAGTGTAAATAATATCTTTGTTTTTATTAAGATTTTACTCATTTATTTTAGAGAGAGGGAGGGAGGGAGGGAGGAACAGAAGGAGAGGGAGAGAGAATCTGAAGCGGAGAGATTCTGACTCCATGCCGAGCCCAGGGCTGGACACAGGACTTGATCTCAGGACCCTGAGATCATGACCTGAATGGAAACCAAGAGTCACATGCTTAACAAACTGTGCCACCCAGGTGCCTGGAAAAATGTAAATAATATCATTGCAGAAGTATAGCAGAAAATGGCCAGAAAAGATATATACATGCTAGTCTCCTCTTGCTCTTGCTAATACAATTACATTACACTCCAGATTTGTTTCATTTCCATTTCTGAAAAATTGGAAATAGGATTTTTAACAAAATGTTCATTAGAGCAAATTTTCATTAAGACAAAACAATCTGTTGGTCTTCAGAAGGTGATGGGAACTTATACATAACTCTTAAAATACCCCTTGTTTAAAAGCTATCCTTGCCTGGGTCAACCAGTGTTACTAAAAGCTTTCTAAGGGGGGGCACATGGGTGGCTCAGTGGGTTAAGCTTCTGCCTTCGGCTCAGGTCATGATCTCAGGGTCCTGGGATCGAGCCCCGCATTGGGCTCCCTGCTCAGTAGGGAGCCTGCTTCCCCCCCTCTCCCTCTGCCTGCCTCTCTGCCTACGTGTGATCTCGATCTCTCTCTCTCTCTCTCTCTCTCTCTCTCTCTCTCTCTCTCTCTCTCTGTCATACAAATAAATAAAATCTTAAAAAAAAAAAGAAAGCTTTCTAAGGGGAGCTATGATATTTGTCTTCACTCTTCAGGTAATAAAGTTTCTCTCCTGTTTTCTATCTCATACATAGATGGATAAAAGGAACAAAGCTGGGTTTAGTTTAGACAAGTGATAAATAGAGGGTACGGATCATTCAGATTGTTTTGTTTTTGAAGATTATGGTCTACAATATGTCTCAGAAGGAGACAATGTGGTTATGATATCTGTTTGTTTTATTAGTTTACTAGCTGTGAGTTCTTGGACAAAGGACTCAACCATTCTAAGCTTCAGTTTTCTCATCTGCATTACGGGCATGATATTTACTCTATACGATAAATTAGAAAATGTGCACAGCTTATTCAGGGGAGTATATATATATTGATTATTAGACACTATTTTCTATTTTACATGGAACGATATTATCTACAACAATAGAAAGAAGCGCCATGATGCAAGGAAGAGCATTTAATTGACACGTTCTTGGCAGGATGATGACAACTCAAATGTTTCTGCTGATCTAAGCACTTTCTTATGTTTAGAGTTTGTCCAAGCTCATTGGAATTGGCAGGGGACACTTGAAGGAACCTGGTTCCATCATTCGCTGTGCTAGTCTCTGTGAATATCTGTGAATATTATATAATTCTGCAGAGCTATCAGAAAATTTGTGAACATTACCTTCCTCTGCATTTTCAGTAAAGCTTATTTTCTGTAATAGAACATTTGTACCATGCTGCCAAAAAGCCAAGTTGACAGCCATTATCAAAATTGAAGAGTGTTTAACACCACATGACCATACTCTCCTGCCAAATTTTCCATAAAATTAAAATTTAAGAGAATAATAATCCAATGAATTGCTGTCATACCTGTGGTCATTTTTTATTAGACCAAATTCATAATGAGGCTGCTGTGAGTCAGTAATAACTCATTATCTGGGTCTCAGTCTCAGGAATGTGCTGGGATTAGGCTTTTGTCAAGGATCTCGTGTACTCAGATATGGTCATGAGTTTTCTTATCAAAAATTAAATCATTAAATCTTGGCTCTGATGACCAAACAAAAAAATAAAAATAAAACACACACAAAAATAGAAATTCTGTTTTCAAAATGAAACCCAGTGATGACAAATTTATCTTTGCCTAATTTCCACGGGAAATTATAAACATTGCAATACAAGAATGAGTATTTTTTTATTTTTTGTCTTTATTTTCTTGTAAAATATTTTCATGCGTTTCCAGATAAAGGCTGAGAAAGAGGAACAATGTAAATGTTGTCTAGCAAAGAAACCTATTGGCCTTATCATTGGTCTTTTAATCTTTGGACAATGATGACAAGAACTATGAAATTACCAATAAATATTATTATGATAGTAAATTGAGGAATTTAATAAATAAATATAACACAGAGCAGTAAAGTATCTGTCTTATTAAAAAAATAAACAAAATAATACAATACAATACTATAGAGCTAGAAGGAAATTCAGGTGGTCTAGTACATTCTTCCATTTTTTAACTGTAAAAAAAGTCTTTTTTGAAAAGATGGCAAAGGTTCAAACAAGTTTTTCAAAGAACAGGTGGTATATAAACCTAGTTCCAATGCCTATACTATTGATTCTTTAGAGTATAGGCTTTTTATCCTTTTGTTGTTTGTTTTTTAGCAGTTGACATGTTTTTGTATTAAGATTCTATTTATATTTTATATTTGCTTCTTCAAGCATAAAAATAGTGAGGTAATACTAGAATATATTGAAAAAAACATATAATTTGTTTTTTGCTGTTGAATTTTTATGAGGTAAATGTCTCCCCATATCGTGTGTTCTCCTCCCACAGTGCTTTAGGTGACATTTTCAAATGTGGAAAGGAACCAACTGTTCAATTGCGCTCATTCATCTAAACACCATAATTTGTCTGTGATTTGAGCTCTGCAGTGTTCCAAAATACCGATGGGTGACTGATGTCTCATAGCTCCCATTTGGTGTCAAATCAATGTGACTATCACTGGAGAACTTTGTGAATGGCTTATAAAATCCAGGGAGAAGGCCAACCATTCAGATGACACTCTATTGCTTTCCCATGATCATTTTCCATGAGTGGTGTCTTCCTGTCCTAATATATAATCCACCAAGGGGTAATTCTTCACTCTGTTTAATTGAATCACTCTGCTTCCCCCACACAGAGCAAACAGGGTGGAGAACTAGTTGACTTGGGTCTTCCACATGTTATAACTAAGTGGTTTGAAAGATGGAAGAAAAGCAGTTGGTTTTATGGAAGTAGAGCTATCTACATAGTTCTCAGCTGGGGTCAGATTTGTCCCCGGGGGGCAGGGTGGGAGTGGGCATTTGGCAATGTCAGGAGATGAGTTTTTTTGGTTGTTGCAACGGGGAGGATCTACTGACACCTAGTGGGTGGAGGCCAAATATGATCTAACTACCAGGCACAAAGCAACCCTCCTACAACTAAGAATTTTCTTACCCTAAAGGTCATTCTTGTCGACCTTGAAGAATCTCCTTATAACTAAATTTCAAACTTTCTAACCTCTATTACTCACAAAGCTTTTTTGTCTTTCAGAAAGCATATGATAAAAGGAGGTTTATGAGAACAGTCTTAAACAGCTCTGAAGTGCATGGGTCTCAATGAAACAAACTTTAAAACATCACCTGACTTTTTCAAAGCAGGCTTGTGAGGCACATGGTCATATGGAACTCACAGATCATTATCAGAGACCTTTCATAGTCTTTTAAAATTTCCACCCTCTATGTATATGTCTATCACAGAACTAGAGAAAGAAAAATTCTGGAGAGGATTTTCCCCTTCCCTTACCCAGAGTTAAAGGGATTGACATTCTAACCGTTGGTGCAGGTGGCTTTATTTTCTCCCTGTCACTGGTTTGTCAGGAGCCCTTCCTCTAGCCGGTTCTCAAGATCTGAGTTAATGATGGGCTGTGAAGCCCTGTAGCCAGCTTGATTGATGTCATTTAAAAGTTACCTCCCTATAACAGCTACCGACATGGCTCCGGTGAGGCCATCAGTGAATCCAATTAAAAATCTTATTTCTTCCATGCTGTGAGAGAAATCAGGAGGCCAGGCCTTTTTTCCAGGGTTGATACCGCATAGAGTTTCACGAAAGGTACGGGAGACACTGTCTAGTCCCTAGGCAGACTTTTAGGCAAAAAGCCCTCCATCCCCAAGGCCAGAAATGGGTTCTTCTTTCGTCCCCAGATTCACAGGTAGGTTTTCCTCCTTCTGACAAATAATATTACAAGAAATGAAAATGAGGGGAAAAAATAGCACAGGTCTTTGTGTCCCATAGTAGACACTTAGAGCTTTTTCTGCAAAAAGATATTTTCTGTGTTAGAAGGAAAAATGACGGGGTAAACTAGGTCAAGGCAGGAGTGAAACTTACAAATTGCAGGCATGCCACACTTCGCACCAACATTTCTGATTTTAAAAGTAACTTTTGAAGAAGGGTCAAAGCAGAATTCAATGTGATAATATAATTAAAGACATTTTCAACAAGTCAGCACTTATTTTAGTTTCGTTTTTCCCCTTGGAATGAAAACTGTGTAGGCAATTAGTTTAAATTAGGCTACGTGGGGATATTATTTGTATAACAAAAATAAGTTTTTCTTTGTAATTAAATTTAATGGTGTTGCACAGGAGAGAAACTGAACAAGTTTCTAAGACATGTCTTGCTCCAGTCAACCCAGACTTCTGAGATTTGTTGTTGTATAACAGTCATATTGCCACTTCCCTGACATGGTCTGCATTTTTAACATGCTAAGCAGAGACTTCTAGCTGCAAAGGAATTTAAGTAAATCATTTTTCTCTGAGGTTCGTCTAAGTTCCAGTGCCTTCTAGGTTATTTGGATGTTGCTAAAACCTTGTTTTTGTTTTAATCCCTCTAAAGAAGGTGAAGAACAGCTTCTAATTATCATGTTATCTGTATATGCACATGAATTTCAGATTGAAACTTTGGGACTACTCTTGTATTGCAAACCCTTGTTCATGAACTGATTATTCATTAATAGGGCCTAGGTCTACAACATGTTCATACACATGCATACTGACACGTATTTACAAAATATATATTCCATCCCTGAAAACCTTCCCACTGGGGCACCTGGGTGGCTCAGTCATTTGAGCGTTGGACTTTTAGTTTCCGGCTCTGGTCATGAGCTCAGTGTCCTGAGATCTCTGTGCTCAGCGGGTGTCTGCTTCAGAATTTCTCTCTCTCTCTCTCCTTCTCCCTCTGTCCCTTTCCCCACTCATGCACTCTCTCTCCCTCTCAAATAAATAAATAAATCTTAAAAAAATAAAATAAAATGTTCCTAGTATGTACAGCTTTTATAATCGGAAAACTTAGTAGAGGAAAGAATACTTGCTATTCCGTATGGCATACCAAATCCGGATTTGGTTTACTCTTTCCAGATGTCCTTGGGAGCAGAGTGAGTTGGTTTTCTAATATGGAACTCTCTTCCTAGCTGCATGAATAAGAACAGTGATTTTACATTAACAGAGACAAGATTTTGTGGTAACTAGACAGTCTTGGATTCCCATCCCACTCTGTCATTCACGAGATTATTTCAGGGAAGTTACTTCAGTTCTTTGAGTCACAGTTCTTTTGATCATACACTGAGGTGAATAACACCTACACAATAGGTTGTGAAAATCAAATGAATCCATAGACTAAAAATGCTAAGCGGAGTCTTATCAGGCAGTCAGTAATTGATACTAATGGTACAATCATTGTTAACTGTTTTTGTTCTTATAAAGAAAAAAAATGAGGAGTCATCAGTTAGAAATTAAGCATCAAATAATGCTACTTAAATTTAAGTTTATTAAGTTGACCCTATACTTTCTCCCAGCAACTCTGGCTTCCAAAGCAATTCAAGTAGATTCATGACGCAGTTCCCAAAGGGATAGAGCTGCCCTACTCCTGCCCTGCCTTTTTCTCCTGCCATTGCCCAGGCCTGGAATATCCTTTCCCACTTGCTGCTTAGCAAATGGCTATTCGTTTTACAGACCTTAACTTAAAATATATTTTTTTCTGCAAAGCTGTGCCTGATCTTCCCAACTCCTAGCTTTATTTGATACTTTTTATCATAAAATCATAGATTGTTGCCTGAAATGTAGATCTCCATGGAAAACACTAAGTATCTATTGATTAGTTGATAGAACCATATTTGTTCACTTTTAATGGGATTCTAACATAATGAGACCAACTCCACCAGCACCCACAAATATCAACTCGTTAATTATTAAACACATTTTATGTACTCTGATTTTGCATTATTTAATCCAAGAAAGTACAACTGTTTTATGAGGTTTTAGAATTAACTCATATTTCCATGACCATGGGCGGAATCTGTGCCTTGGCAAAAAAGTGCAGAAAAAAGTATAGATGAAACAGTTGCTAAAAATATAAATGTAAAATTGTTTTATTGATTAAGCCAAAAAAACTAAGAGGAAACAGGAAACGTTTCCTCAAAATTTACAGATAAAGAATATGGAAGGCAATATCTTGTATATAAAATGCCTTCAATTAGGATATTAAAAGAAGGGCACCCTTGGTGGCTCAGTGGGTTAAGCATCTGCCTTCGGCTCAGTCATGATCTCAGGGTCCTGGGATCTAGTCCCGCATTGGGCTCCCTGCTCAGTGGGGAGTCTGCTTCTCCCTCTGCCTCTGTCCTACCCCCCTGCTCGTGCTCTCTCTTTCATACTCAGTCTCTTAAATAAATAAATAAAATGTTTAAAAATAAAATAATATGAAAAGAAATTATGCTCTTTCATGTCAAACCCATTTATGTGGATTTCCTGTTTGTCAGAGGAAAAACAACCAGGACTCATTGCTCCTGTAATTGTTGAGAAATAATAAGTTGTAGTATTATTTGCCATTGTCAATAAATAAGCAAATAAACAAAGAAATAAAACTCAAGTAGACTATTTATGAATCAACATACTTTCCTTAGGAGAACTAAAATTAAAAATTATTAAAATCCTAGTATTTTGCAATAAGTTTTATTTTTTGAAACATTTATTTAACATGTTTTATTCAACATTTATATATTTAATAGGTGATTTATTTGATTCAAGCTTGGGGTATGAATGCATTATTTTAATTCAGAGGTGATAGATATTACTAAGTAAATGATGTATCTAATGTAATAGAGGCTTAACTATATCTGGTTCTGAAAGTGATTGATCTTTTTATTGAGAGATTAATCCACATCAAAAGGTGATGCATCTCAGTGTAAGCTAACTCAAACCTATAATGAATTATTTTTTAGTGTGCATAGGTAAGACAAGGAACAAGTTTGCCCTCAAGTGGGCTTCAAAGGCAGATCAGAGTTTCCAAAAAGAGAGTGGGAGAAATGTTCGGATCATAGATTTACATATTCAGTGTAATAGGGGAGAAGCTAAAACACATGCCCAATTTTTTTATGGAAACTGTTTCCCTGTAGGAGCTTACACTTTTGTAGGTGCCTCATTGTGTATTGCATTATTGAAATGTCACACCACGATTTTAGTCATACTTTAAAATATTCAAATATTATTTGGCATCTGCTAGTTATTTTGTTAAAGTTTTAGAATATTTTAAGGCAGTAACTTCTGCCCTAAATTGACATAAAACAAGTTTGAAAAATCTCAATTTTTCCTTCTCCAATAGACATTGACTATGCTAAGAAATCTTCATTGAATCTATAATTAAAGCTAATGGCAATGTTTTAAACTGATTTTTGACTTTTAGATGCAGTAAATTACATTATTTTTATAACCTTAGCAACATCTAGCTTGTCTCAAGCAAATTGGTTTTTAATTCCTACCAGTATTTGTCTAGACTGTGTTTATTATAAAGTGGCTCTTTTCCATTACCTTGTACTTAATTTTATCAGTAAATAATTTGTAACTTCAGTTCAACATTTGCAATTTGTTCTGAAAGAATCCTAACTTTTTAAAAACAGATTTGCTTATTTAAGAGAAAGAGAGAGTGTGGTGGGAGGGTCAGAGGGAGAGGGAGAGAGAATCCCAAGCAGACTTCATGCAAAGTGCAGAACCGAGGCAGGGCTCAAACCAAGGCTCAGCATGGGGACCCATTCCAGAACCCTGAGATCATGACTTAAGTGGATCAAGAACTGGATGCTTAACTGACTGCACCACCCCATATAGTTACCTAAAAAACTATATTTCCTATCAACTAGCAACAAATCAACTTAAGATAATGCTTATTCATAGCAAGATTTCAAAAGCAATTGACTGGACTTGTCAAAGCCCTTGTAATACGAGAATGTAAAATTCCCGTACAAATTTTCCCATAGTCTTCTAATTCTCAAAGAAATATCCCTTCTCTGAATGTCTTGCTGCATTATATAATTAATCATGTTAAATTTGTGCTGATTGTTATTATTCATCTCTACTTCACTCTGTAAGAAATTTTACCCTCAAACTTATGGTCTACATTTTATAAAGTACATTTTATAATGAACTTAGACATAATGGAATTTAACACTTTTATAATAACACCCTGATTAACCAGAATTTGTTCTGGTTAATTGCATTTTCTAATAATTACATTTAACAAGTGAATTCTATTCCTTTAAAATGTTGTCAAAATTCTTTCCTTTCTCAAATGCGTTAGTTCATTTACTACTTTAATAAGTAAAACATAGGTGAAGATAATTGAATCTGTCTGATAATTGAGAATCCGGCAGTGCCTGGAGCAGTCTCATTGTAAAACTAAATTCTCAACATTGTACTGTCCTAGAGAGGTAGATGTAAAGATTAACACAAATTTCAGTGACTCTGGAATTGAACCAGGAAGCTAAAATTTTCACAAAACACACACACCCACACAACTTTCCCTCTATTTTAGAACAACCTTTTAAACTTCAAGACAAGCCAAATAATTTTTTACTAATTGAGGATTCAGTTTAATTGAATTCTGTTGATTCAAAGTCCTGTAATGTTGAAAAAAAGTTATTTTTCAAACTTTCAACATTCTTCCCAGTTTCTCAGGATGATAAAAGGACTTGAAATTATTGAATACCCAATATCTACTTAATGGTTATAGAATTATGTATGTGGGTATGTTTGTTGGTTTATTTGCACAATTATGGAATATTTCCAACATATAAAAAGTGTAGAGAATAGTATAACAAACAGTAGCATACCCATTTCCAAGCATAAAATTTTGCAATTTACCACATGTTCGAGTTTTTAAAGAGAATATTACCTTCTCTCCCTAAAGATGTCTATTCTAAATTTACTGCTAATCATTCTGTGTTTCTATACATTTACTCTATGTGCTGTTTGATTTTAAGCATTTAATACATACATGTCATATTTATATACTTCTGTATACTTACATAATTTCAGAAATATATACTATATATTGCTATATATTCTTATATACATATACATGCATAATTTTCCATATATAGTCTGTGTACATTACATTAAGAATATATACATTTAATGTTATCAAACATTATGTTAATTATAAATATTAATCTACATTTTGCTTTTTAAAATTTTTGTGCAAGGTTAGAATTTTGTCATTTTTCCATTTGATTCTTAAAATTCTAGTTCATTCACTATGCTGTCATGTGATATTTAGTCATATGACTCTATAATTTTTTGTTCTCCAGCAGATAAACATTTTTTTTTTTTTAAGATTTTATTTATTTATTTGACACAGAAAGAGAGATTACAAGTAGGCAGAGAGGCAGGCAGAGAGACAAGGAGAGGAGGAAGCAGGCTCCCTGCTGAGCAGAGAGCCTGATGCGGGCCTCGATCCCAGGACGCTGAGATCATGACCTGAGCCGAAAGCAGAGGCTTTAACCCACTGAGCCACCCAGGCGCCCCAGATAAACATTTTAATTATTAAAAAATTCTTTCTATTGCAATGGTGCAATAAATATTATTATACATGTCTTCTGTACACAGATGAGAAAGATTTTCTAGAATATATGCCTAGAAATGGACCTTTTGAGTCTAAAATTAGAGGTATCTTCCTTTGATGATATAAAGCCAAAAGTTCTCCAAATAAACAGAACATGTCTATACACATAGCAGCAAGGTTCTGTGTCTCCACAACTTTGCCATACTTATGATGAGAATTTTAAATTTGTGCTGATGTGATACATTTATAAACATACCATTTTGGAATAGTATTCTACCTTTTTCTGTTGTTATTGATCAGTTCCTTAAGGATTTATTTATCTATTTAGTTTTCTTCAGTAAATTGTCTGTTCATGTCTTATGCCCAATTTGCTTGGGCAGAAACATTAATTAATTAATTAGTGATTTAATGGCACATTCTATTAGCAAAGTTATGGAGGAATAGTCACTGTCATACACTGCTGGTGGGAATGCAAAATGGAATGGCTTATGTGTAGGCAAATTTGACAATGTCTCATAATATTATATGCATTTCTACCCTTTAACTGAGCAATCCCATTTCTAGGAGCCTATTGTGAAGATAAACTGGTAAAACCATTAAAAAAAATCACAATCTGTTTGTTACAGACTATTTGTGTAGCAGATTTTGGAAATAATTCAAACATCCACCTGGTTAAATAAATGCCATCAACAGAATGGAATACTGTTAAGCTACAAAAATAATGAGAAATAATTTTATATACTATTACAAAATTATTATTTAGTTAAAAAAACAAGGTGAAAAAATAAGTGTATTGTATGCTATCATTTATCTAAGAAAGATATATATATGTACACACACTCTTCTTTAAACATTTATATCATTCATATATATGTGTAGACATATATGTAGAAGCATATGCTTCTTTGAACATATTTATTTCAGAGATTTAAATTCATAAATGCATTTCAAATAAACACACTAAAATAATTCTTAAAAATTTGGAAGCAATCAAGTACATTTAATGTATTAATTTACTATGTATTGAGTTGATGATATAACCAGAGGTGAATTACTTCAACTACCTATAAATATAATAATTTGATTATATATACCCCTAGCAATATCACCTAAGGTTCTTAAAAAAATGGAAAAATTTAAATTACTTTCATTAATTCTGTTGTTAGTGATAATTTTATATTATTATGCTGAAAATATTATATAATTTTATATATAAAGATGGATTGAGGGCGCCTGGGTAGCTCACTGGGATAAAGCCTCTGCCTTTGGCTCAGGTCATGATCTCAGGGTCCTGGGATCGAGGCCCGCATCGGGCTCTCTGCTCAACGGGGAGCCTGCTTCCTCCTCCTCTCTGCCTGCCTCTCTGCCTACTTGTGATCTCTCTCTCTCTGTTAAATAAATAAATAAAATCTTTAAAAAAAAAAGATGGATTGAATATATATTGCTATAAATAAATATGCAAACAAAATTACTCATTTAATTATATAATTGATTATGTTTAAGTCAATAGGTCTTATTTTTATTTGTTATTTAATATCATTCTATGCAAAGAAAAATACATTTTTAAATTATTTTCCTGAATTTTAACATTTATCTTTATATGTGTAATGTCAATTTAAAATGAAAATATAAAAGCACTTTCACTCATTTGTAGAATCATCAAAATTACATAATTTGTATTTTGTAGTGTGTGCACGCACCTGTATTTCATTCTTACCACAATAGTGGAAATGCTGCATAAAACAAACTTGACTGTTTTTATTTTATTTCTTGATATATGCATAATGCCTTCTCTATCAAAACTCTCTTATCAGTGACTTACTATTGATCAAGGAGGACTAAAAGGAAGAAGAATTATTACTCTGCTCTTCCTTCTGTCATCAATGTCAGCATTAGGTATTTGGCTAATACAGAGAAGTAACACAAGTAAAAAGGAATATGACAAGGTTCATTAGTCATGTACATTTGTCAGAATGCCATTGCCTTCTTACTGCATTTTAAGCAAATTCTGGTCCAAATGCAAAGTGTGACTTCTTGGGGCCTTTGTTTTCCTCACTTCCCCAGCGTGAACACAATACACTTAAACTGTACTCATTTTGAGTCTTGCTGAACTCCCATCATGAACCCGCCAGATTTCTTGGATCTTGTGGGACCTCAGAACCATTATATGCAGATGGAGAGACAAAGAACAGCAGTGGACGCACATAGCATGTGTATCTCTTCTCCTCAAAAGCACATTCCTTTGTCCCATTGGACTTCATTTAGAAAACACAAGTTCGAAGGTAAAATTTTGAAGAAGTTTAAGGCAGTGACAAAAGAGTATTACCCTAAACACAAAGCCTTTTGAGCAAAGGACCTTGAGCAACTGCCCTTGTTGGCTGTCCATGGAGCCTGCTTATCCACACTTCCATCCAAACTGAGCCCCAGAAACTTCAGTATAAATGTGGTTAAGGATTATATCTGCTGGTTAGAATTAAGCGAAAAACTGTTAATAAATTTCCTTTTTTCTCCCCTTTTGGAGAGGGAAAAAGGTGGGGAGAGGGGAGGGAGAGAGAGAATCTTCAGTAGGCTGCACACCCAGGGTGGAGCCCAACACGGGGCTCAATCTCACAACCCTGACATCATGACCTGAGTTGAAATCAAGAGTCAGAGGCTTAACCTACGGAGCCACCCAGGTGTCCCTTGCTAATAAATTTCTAACAAAATGCCTAAAAGTGCATTTTATTTTTAGATTCTATAATCAGGGAAGTACAGTATAAAATAAGGGTTCATGAGAATTAAAAATAGGTAGGTGTATTTCAGTGAAGAAAAATAAATTTTAAGTGGAGGAAAACATTTTGGCAGAGATTAAAAGTAGATTTCAGTGTAAAGGGACACATTTTAAACAGAAGGAAGAGAAAGAATGATCAATGGAGAAAGACTCAAGATCAGAAGAAGCTGGGTCCATAAAAGTTAGTATGAGATTGGTCTTTGCAATAAAAAATGCCAAGTTGTCCTTCCAGACAGATTACAAGGAGTTACAGTGACCACTAGCAACATCTAACCATCCTTTATTTTAATAAACCTTGCCCTCTCCTCAATTGCTAAGAAAATTCTTATCCATCCCGTGTCCAAGGAGGGTAAAAACCACTAAGGAGTGAAGCCATGAAGATATTTAAAATCAGATGAGCCTTACACAGATTTTGTAATGCAGTATTCATACTTGATTTTAAGACTTATTTTGTGAATTAATATCTTATTTTGTTAACTTTGTTTCTTACTAAATTGTATGTATTTATCTTTCCGTATAAAAATCTCTTTTTAATTTTCTCCAATGTGTTGGCAAGAGAAATGATTCTATGTACATTGTAAGAGGTATTTAATTGTGACATTTCAATATAATATGGACCATTATGCAAAATTTGGCATAATTTGATTACCAGATTGAGTAGATCTTAATATAGCATATTGTAGGAGGACTTGCTTGCCCCTACAATAGTGGTAACAAGAGGGAAATAATTTATGAGAAAAACTGAAAAAAAAAACCTTCTAGTTCATTTGACATTTTTATTTCTGAAATTCTGAATCTTTTCTTTCCTTTTTTCTTTCTTTTTTCTTTTTTTTTTAGAACTCTTTCACATCAGTATAGAATAAAAAATGGTTGCCTTTTGCTTTGTCCTTTGGGTATCAGTTACAGAATTGCCTATATTACTTGCATATTTGGACCTATATGACATCTACAATGAGAAGATTATATTGTTGGAGAGCAGAGATACAGATAACTTCAGCATAATAAGGTTTAGAAGATCAGTAAGGATACAATGCAATAAGGAAGGTACAATGCCTATGGCAGCTGTTAGGAAAGAACATTGCTGAAATGAATCATGCCCCAAACACGGAAAGTGTTGGGATGAAGCTATTGAAAGTGTTATGAAAATGTAACACTAGTAGAAAAAGGAAAGTCATAGAATTTCAGAAATTAAAATGGGAAGGATTTTAGATGTCATCTCACAGAGAATTCCAGGGTCTCAGATCTTCTATGACAAAAAGTTGTTCCCTTATGAAATACTTTGGCTAAAGTTATCCTAAACTTGTATCCTAGACTTGTAAGAGATGATAATATGCAAATGTACATCAGGACTTTTCAAATATGGGGAATGAGAAATATTTTTCATGCTTCTTAGGCTTCCATGTCCCCTCTTTTGTTCTGTTTAAAAGACATACCAAAATTTTGAAGAACACCTCTCCTATGTTGCATTTGGCAAACACTGGTTATTTTATATGATCCTGATGTGAGCGAATGGCTTTAAAAAATTACACAAATAATTAATGGCAGTGAGAAAGAGGCAAAGGATATGCATATTGTAGGATACAGCTTCTGTAAGTCAAGCATTTGACATACACTTTATCCAATCTTCATTGCAACTCTAATTCACAGGCATTATTATCCCCATTATAGATGAAGAGGGAGGTTCCAAGAAAGGATATAATTTAGTCATAGGGCTACTAAATAGAACAACCCTGATTTTGTTCCAAAACTGATAATATACTCTTTCTACTAAAAAACTTAAAATGAAGTTTTAATTCAATTTTTAACCTAAAAGGTGTATTTGGACATGACACAGTAATGTTTATTAAAAAGCAATAGCTAACAATTAGTAACTCTATAGTACTTACTAACTGCCTGGTAGTATTCTAATAGCCTTAATTTATTCTTTCTTTCTTTCTTTCTTTCTTTCTTTCTTTCTTTCTTTCTTTCTTTCTTTCTTTCTTCTTTCTTTCTTTCTTTCTTTTTCTTTTTTTCTCTCTCTCTCTTCCTTCCTTCCTTCCTTCCTTCCTTCCTTCCTTCCTTCCTTCCTTCCTCCCTCCCTCTCTCCCTCCTATCCTTCCTTCCTTCCTTCCTTCCTTCCTTCCTTCCTTCCTTCCTTCCTTCCTCCCTCCCTCTCTTTTTTCTTTCTTCCTTTCTTTCTTTCTTTCTTTCTTTCTTTCTTTCGACCATGCAAGTAGGTGGGGGGGGGGAGCAAAGGAAGAGAGAGAATCCCAAGCAGGCTCCACGCTCAGTGCAGAGCCCACCATGGGCTTGATCTCAGGACCCTAAGATCACGACCTGAGCTGAAATTGGATGCTTAACCAACCGAGCCCCTAATGATTAACCCAGTCACTCCTAATGAATCTAATAACATGCATTCTATGATTTAATATTTAATATCATTCTATATGATTTAATACAACCACATGGTGAGGTAAGTGGTACAGAAGACAGGTAAGGTAACTGGTCCAAGGTCCACAGTTCATAAATATTGAAGCTTTTATTTGAAGTCAGATGTTGTGTTCCAAAATTTTAAGAACATTTTGCATCTTAGGGAAACTATAAAAAATTAAAAAATACACTGTCGGTGCACCTGGGTAGCTGAGTCAGTTAAGTGCCTGCCTTTGGCTCAGGTCATGATCCCAGGGTCCTGGGATCAAGCCCCGCATTGGGATCCCTGATCACTGGGGAGGCTGCTTCTCCCTCTCCCTCTGCCTCTCCCTACCCCCTTCATGCTTGAGCTCTCTCTCTCTCTAAAATAAATAAATAAATAAAATATTTTTAAAAATAGTCATACTTTGAGTTAAAGAACCAAAATAACTATTCCGTAATTTTTAGAGCACCTGTTATGTGCCAGACATTGTTCAAAACACTAGGGATACAGTACTAAACCAGACAAAGTTCCTTTTTCTCATGAAGACTACATTTTCCTGAGGTGGAGAGTAAATTTTGAAATCAAGTAAATACATACTGAGATAATGATAAAGACCAAGAAAAACTATAATAGGTAAACAGAATAAAAGGGGGTGTGCTAGTGTAGAACTGGTGTCTCCTCTAGTTAATTCAGGTGGAGAGGAGGTGCTTCACTTACAAGGTGCCATGGGAGCTGAGTTCTGAATGCTGAGGCATTCTCCAGGTAAAAGTCTGGAAGAGCCAGTGCAGAAAAGCTGCTTTAGTAAGGATCTGCAGTGGATGAACCAGGCTGGAAAAACAAACCAGCCAGCTGGCCAATAGACTATATTGAGGGGATGGAAATTTTTCCGTATGAAATGAAATGAGAAAATGTTGCCAAGCTTTTGAAGAGAAGAAAAAAAATGGCTTAAATACCCTGCCCACATCCCTTTAAATATTCTTCAGCTCATTTTCAACTGCCCATATCTGCACCTCTTTGAGGCTTTCTCTGAAGCTTTCAAAGGATGAACTGCTCTCACACCACTAGGCAAATGTACTGAAAATCCTGAGGCAGCCCTCAGGCAATGCCTGCTGTATATAAATACCACAGCTCTCTCACCCTTCTGGTGGGATAACTCTGAGAAGCCATCATCCAGAGTTTCTTTGGAAGATTAAGCTTTAATAAGCCATAGAGATTGCTGGCTTTATTGGCTGTCTTCCTTCCTTCTTGTACTTTTCCAGTCCCATCTTACATATTGTTTTACTTCTAAAAAAGATTCTCTCCCATGAATCTTTGTCTAGCACCTGCTTCTGGTGAGCACCAAACTAAAGCAGTGTTGATTTACTTTCTAAAATGGTTACTTTGGCTGACATATGAAGAATGGGCTGAAAACAAGAGAAGGAAATAATAGACTATTTCCGTGGCCCAAGTGAAAGACGATGATGGCTTAAATTAAAAAGTAGAAATGGAGGAAAGTGGATATATTGAAAATACACATTGAGGGTAGGGCTGACAGAATTGCTGATACATTGCTTATCTATGTGGTAGAAGAAAAGATTTGCAAAACTCTTAAATTTTTGGCTTCGGCAACTTTGTTTATGGTGATGCCATGTGCCGAGGTGGGAGATTTAGAGGCTAACCTGTCAGCAGAATGAATTAATATTCTATTTGCAAAGTGCTAATTGTGAGTAGAGTTAGGCATCCCAACAGCGATGTCAAGTAGACAGGTTTTTTAGTTTGCTGGTGTTGAGGAGGATGAGACATCAGGGTGGGAGAGATGTTCTAGAAGTCAGAAATGCCTAACCAGTCTTTCACTTCATGGGACTAAATGAGATCAACTAGAGTGTGATAACTAGAGGACAATTTGGCAACAGAGCTGTGGTACACAGACATTTAAAACTTTGGCCAAAAAGAAAAAGGGAGATAACAAAAAATGATCAAAACACATACAGGGGACGCCTGGGTGGCTCAGTGGGTTAAACCTCTGCCTTCCGCTCAGGCCATGATCTCAGGGTCCTGGGATCGAGTCCCACATCCATCGGGCTCTCTACTGAGCCAGGAGCCTGCTTCTCCCTCTCTCTCTGCCTGCCTCTCTGCCTACTTGTGATCTCTCTGTCAAATAAATAAATAAAATTAAAAAAAAACATAAAGGGAGTTGAGGGACAGTTAGGCAAGTGTGGGGGCTACAAGAAAGTTTGAGCAAAATGATCCAAAAAGATTGGAATCCTCAATTGTGTCATATGGTGTTAACAAATCAAGGAACGTTAAAAAAGAAAACTGACCATTGCATTTGGTAAGACAGTAGTTATTGGTGATTTGACAAGCATCATTTTGCTGAGATGGTGGGAACAAAATCTTTAATGAAGGGAGCAAAGACAAGACTTGGAGGTGAGATGATTGATAAATAAATTATAGACAAATGGGAGAATGTTAAGAGGGGTAAGCTGGAAAATGTGTTGATATCTGGACACACACATAATCTTCATCCCAGTCTTCCCCCCAATTTCCAGTGATAGTGTGTTTGTATGCTGATAGAATGGAATCATCAGAAGAAGAGGTTTAGATGATTTTTATAGTTCGAAGCCCAATATCTCTCTTGTTTAATGAATCCCTCTGATTGAAAAATAAATAATAAATCATAATTGATGGCATGGTGGTAGTGTCTGGTGACAGATGGGAGCTACACATGTGGTGAGCATAGCACAATACATAGACTTGTCGAATCACTATGCTGTACACCTGAAACAAATGCAACCATGTGCCAACTACGCTTCAATAAAGAAAATAATAAATAATAAATTATGCTTGAAGCAATCATATTTCATTTAAAAATGATACCAACCAAATTTAAGTTTGAGAACACAGTGTAAAGCAATTATTTCTCAGCGCTGTGAGTGGTTAACTTCTTCCGTGGTCACTAAACTGCTCATGGCAATACTAAAAATACTTTCATTTACAGATAGCACATGTAAGAAAATTGCTCACCTTTGGATACAATATTTTTATTCAGATTCATAGCTTGAGCAATTATCAAAAATCTTTGTCTTCAACTGATATAAATGGTTGGCAGATTATAAAAATCATGTCAACAATCTTTGTTTAAATTTCTGGCCTCCATGAATTCAAACTAAAAAAAAAAAGAAATCTTTTCAGAGTGTTTTTGTCAAGTCTGTTGTTTTGAAATTTGATTAGTGAGAACAATACATGTTTTGAGTACCTCAATTTTCTCTAACATTCTCTTCTTTTGTTCATGTTCCTTATATAATTATAGTACCTGTCGAAGATGATTTTTCATGGATGTTGCACTGTTGTACAAGATTTTCTAGTTTTTCCTATTTGTGAGATGAAGGGTTGAAGTGACAAAACAGGTATTCTGATTTTAATTCAATCTCACAAGGTCTATAAAATTCCCAAATAGGACTTTTTCATGGAAAACAAAAGCATGACACAGATGGAATTAAATAGCTAACAAATAATCCCTAAAATTTTCTTTTTTTAGTGTTATGAATGCATGTATAGTAAATGACTCTATAAAATTAATATTATAATGTAATGCCTATTGCTTTTTAAAATTATTTATGTTTATATAAGCATATTTTTACTCAAAGAAAGATATAATGGCCTTTCTAAATTTATTCAGTAAATGCATTCAGTTCTGTTATTTATATTAGCTCACAATCTGTTTCCTTTTTTACCTAGCTACTTAAGATCTCCTCATAGTTTCATAGATATGTATATGAATGTGTGTATACTTGTTTAAGTTGCAACTACTTTGCATATGTCTAGTCCAGATCAGCTGTCACCATGAAAAACACACATGTTGACCACTTCCTGTGTGTAAAAGGCATGTTTTTCAATTTCCCCACATTGTGGTTGCCCAACAATAAACTCAAAGTATTTTTTCTTTTGTAAAATGCAATCACAGAACTTTGGTCCTGAGACCTTTTAAGAACGCCTTTTCTCATTCCACTTGGTAGATTTTTTTTTTCTTAAGGAAGATAAACAAAAAGCTATAATGTAAATAATAACTTAAAAACTCCAATGGAAGGGGTGCCTGGGTGGCTCAGTTTGTTAAGCATCTGCCTTCAGCTCAGGTCATGATCGCAGGGTCCTAGGATCCAGCTCTGAATCAGCTCCCTGCTCAGTGGGGATTCTGCTTCTCCCTCTCCTTCTGTTTCTCCCTTCTGCTGGTGCTCTCCTTCTCTCTGTCAAGTCAATAAAATCTTTAAAAAAAATTTCCAATGGTAGAAAACCTGAGTGGAATGGCTCACCAACTTCTTCATCATTTGATCCATCAATCTCCTAGGCACGGGGAGGAGGTAGAATAAAATCCATAGGTGTGTGTGTGTGTGTGTGTGTGTGTGTGTGTGTGTGTGTGTGTGTGTGTATACACACACACACTGGATAATGCAAGGAGTGAATCCTCCCCTGCTCCTCTGGAGAGAGTGAGGCCCTCCTGACACCTTGATTTCATCCCAGTGACACTGATTTCAAACTTCTGGCTTCTAGAACTGTTGGAAGAACATTTCTGTTGTTTTAAGCCAAAAAGTTTGTGGGAATTTGTTACAGCAGCCACAGGAAAGTTATATATCTATATATATTATGTTTTTATTACATATCTGGATATATATAACATATAATAATATATAATTATTATAAATCATTATAAATTATATTATATATTGTGATTATATATCTAGATACATATATAGATACAGATAGAAATATAAAAATAGAGCTATAAATATATAGATGATATAGAGAAATGGCTCTACTTTTCTGTCCTTATCTAAGTTCATTTCCATTTAATTCCTACATCCATTCAGCAAGTAAATGTCTTAAAAGCCCCTGGGAATTTATGGATGAATGTGACCACATCTTTGATTGATTCAATGTACACTCATTGGACTTTTAAAGTACTGTTTTATTAAGATGCCAATCTTTTTGAACACTTCAAGCATATCCTTTGCATTTGTTGTTTTCTTTTTTTTTTAAGATTTTATTTATTTATTTGACACAGAGAGAGAGAGAGATTACAAGTAGGCAGAGAGAGAGAGGAGGAAGCAGGCTCCCTGCCAAGCAGGGAGCCTGATGTGGGCCTCGATCCCAGGACACTGAGATCATGACCTGAGCCAAAGGCAGAGGCTTTAACCCACTGAGCCACCCAGGCGCCCTGTTGTTTTCTTTTTAACTTCTCCACTCCAACTCTACTTATTCCATACAACCTCATGGTTTTCTTGCTTACTGATCTCATAGATATACTCAATGCCCCCATCTTAGTAAAGTCTTCTCAGATCATCTTTAAAAAAAAAAAAAAGCACACATTTGTTTTTATATAGTCTTTATTGCTATGTAAGATATTATCCATTTTACTTGTTTATGCTGTTTATTATCTGCTTTGCATAAGAAATTCAGCTTCATGAGGTCAAGGATTATGCATGTTTTTTTCATTGCTATGCCCCAGTTACTAACACATAGGAAATACACAATGAACTATTGTGAACTATTTGGTGAATGAATGAGTGGAAGCAGATGAGAATGAATTAATGAATCATGAATGAGGACCTATATTTACTTCCCTTGTGATTTTTCATTTGCTTTAAATGTGTATATGCATTAATTAATTAATTAATTTGCTTTAGAAACTGGATTTTAAACTTCTCTCATGGGAATAATGAAAATAAATTATGAGCCAAGTTGAAGTTCTATTAATAAGATCGAGGAATAGTCATTTATAAAATAGGATTAACATATATTGCCACGTGAGGAAGTCTATCCATTATAGATTATAATGGCATAATTTATAAAGCTCCCACAGTTTCTAAATAAGTTAGAATTAAAAACTATGTTTTGAAATAGTGAGCT
Source organism: Ailurus styani (assembly GCA_002007465.1). NCBI lineage: Eukaryota > Metazoa > Chordata > Mammalia > Carnivora > Ailuridae > Ailurus > Ailurus styani. The sequence continues at coordinate 2,023,906 of LNAC01000273.1, forward strand.
AATTTATATTTTTCTATATGTTAAGGAAAAAAAAGAAGATATCTTGGATATGAGCCTGAAGTCTGACAGTATTAAAATAATAATGTAGTCTAAATTGTGCATTAATCCCTCTTGTCTAGTTAAATAAGCTCCTCTTCTACCCACATGATCCTCTCTTTTAAGCTCATTATGTGTTTTCTTGAGCTACCTTCTCTAATTTAATTTTAAATAATATCCTCAGTGACTTTTTTTAGCATTTATAAGAAGATCATATTTAAATCTTGTCTTAAGACCTCTCTTCTGCATACCAATTCCATAATCTCTGCTGCCCATATCTACTTACACGTCCAAAGCTCTTCCCTAATTATGACAAAATTATCTTTGCTATCTCCAAAGAGCTATTTATCATCTTATACCGAAAGACAACATTTGTTTTCTTCCACGCTTTGCATTGCTCTTGGTATCATTACCATCATCATTATTATCATGATTATTTTCCACATTCCACCTATGGATTAGCAACTGGGCAACCTAAATAAACTAAGAACTTCCTATGGGATCTTTTAGGATCTGAAATTTGATTTGTTTTCAAATGGCCAGTACATTATTATTCTTGATTTCTTACTGAGATGAACATAAAAGTAAAAATATATTCTCAAAGTATATTCGTTGGCGTAAATAATTTCACAAAACATATTTTTACTTTCCTAACAATAGTTGGAATCATTCAGCTAAAACATATATGACATTGTGGAAAGAATGAAGCATGCCCGAATTCTCAATTCATCACTACTTACTAGTATGACCTTGAAGAACTTAAATATATTATCACTTTATTTCCTCATTTATTATAAAGGGAAATATAATAAAGTCTATTATATATATTTTAATATACTATTATCAGGCTGAAGTAAACATTATATAGAAGAGTACTTTGAGAATTATAAAATCATATTAAAATGCAAGAGTACATTTAGACAAAAGAGAAATAAAATCCATATCTCTTGTATCATAAAGCTTTAGAATTATGTTATCCTAATTATAACACAGATACTTAGAAATTATTCAAATAGTATACTCCTTCTAAGATAGTAGGAAGAGAACCAAACTTATCAAGGTTTTGTTTTTTGTTTTTAGTTTTTGTTTTTTTATATAAATGTGTATTAAATAATGTGGCATCAGGGCAAGTCTAGATAACTTAGTTAATGGAAGAGAACTGTGTTCTTTGAAACAGTAGTATAGACATATAAATGCATATATAAATTTGTAACTGACCGAGGCAACAACAAATATTATCTATACTAACACAATAGACATAGAAAAAACTTATAAATAGATTATGGACTTACATGACCAAAGAATAAGCGCAAAACGTTAAAAATACAGAGATAAATTTCTTTGGGATTAAGAGAAATTTATTAGACATGTTAGGAAAAAATGTTAACCATATGAAAAGACACCTGAAATAAAGAAAAAAGTCAAGCCAAAAAGAATATATTTTAACACATATAACTATCAAAAAATTGGTGTGAAGACTATATATAGAATTCCTACAATCAATAAGTAAAATAGAAACAATTCAGGAAAAATATAGGCAAAGCCCAAATATATCACAGTAAAGGAAATAAAAAAAGTGCTCAACTGTTTTATTAACCTGAGAAATGCAAGTAAAGAACAAAAAGTGGAACCACGTAACATATAGTCAATTGGTCGATAGAAGTAAGTCTAATATTGGAGAGAGGTGAAAAATACATATAGTCATCAAACATTTTTATTATAATGCAAATTGTTATAATTACAAAAAATTTATTTGATAAACCTTATGAAGCTGACCATCACTTTCTCAATGACTCAGCACTGATATCCTCAGCAGGAGACATGCATCAGTTCATTCATACACTGTTCCTTATAGTAGCACAGTGAAACAAACCAAATGCCCCATCAGGAGGGAAAGGAACAAATAAACCATTATATATTCATACGATGGAATATTAGATGGTTATAAAAATGAGCTAGAGCCATATGCATCAACATGTATAAATCTTAGTAATGTAATGTTGAGTGAAAATTGCAAGTCCTAGTAAACTACATAAAATATGATTAAATATATAATTTCGGAATTGGGTAATACATTATGAATATTTCCATTGTATTCAACATCAATAAATCAATGAAAATAAAGGAGCAGAGCACATGAAAAAATAAAAACGCTGTGTCTTTAACCAAGGACTGTGATTAATTCAATTCTGCCTGCATAAAAAAATATAGAAGTAGGGAGTGATAACTAAATTTGAAGTATTAAGAATCTGCAGAATTACACAACTCTACCAGTTACCAGAATTAAATAAACCTCCATTTTCCAATCATTAATAAAGGAATGACCATGTTATCTACATCACTAGGGTGTTGTGAAAGTTAAATAAACATATAAATAATACAGTTAAGTAAAATAATATTTACTAAAATAATATTAAACTAAAATAATAATTAAATTAAATAATAATAAAACAAAATTAACTCTGGCTGTGTTTTTTCTGGAGCTCTAGTCCTCTGCTTTTCACTTATTTTATTATTTTTTAAATCCTGTTTTAAAGATCTCTTTTGTGATTACATCCAGTTTGGAAACTCAGCTAAAATTTCTCCAAGGGCAAACTATAAAGATAAAATTTCTCTATTTTAACCTCCATGCTAAAGTTTATGGATTCATTTTTTTCATCAATTCACACGTGGATTAAATGGATATAAAACAGATACCACTGGGGAAGCAACGTGGTTCACTAGAAAGAACCCTAGCATTGAAATCAGACAAAGTTGAATTTGAAATAATATTTATTTGTAATGACTTTTGAACATTCATTTTTGCCATTTTTTTGTCAATTCACTGATTATTAAATTGGAATAAAAACACTCACTTTTGCTGACCAGTGTGAGAATAATGACCCCGAAACTATTGGTCCCCAGTTCTCACAAAGCTCCTAACTCCCTTTTCTGATTATTGTGGCTGAAATCCAGTGTTTGGCACACAAGGCTAGAAACTTTGAGTAACTGCCTTAACTCAGTATCTCCCATCTTATTCTGTACATATTTTAAATTCACCTTTAAAATGCAGGGAGAAATTTGATCCATGGAACAAGAAATGGTCTTAACTAGATGTAAATCTTGATTGAAACACATCAACTGACAATAATAGTAATGATACCTAATGTGTATCTTGTGCTTAACATTTGCCAGGCATGGTCCCATGTGTTTCTTTATATATTTCATTTAATCCTCATAATAAATCTAGAAGATTCATAGTCTTAGGATGCATTTTTGTATAGATGAAGAAACTGAGACATAGAGTATTATAGGCTGACTGTGTTTCCCCCTCCAAGTTTATATATTAGGTCCTAACCCTCTTTGGAGGTGGGGTCTTTAAAGAAGCTATTAAGGTTAAATGAGGTCCCTAGGTTAGGTCTTTATCTAGTATGACTGGTGTTCATATAAGAAAGGGCGGTCGGGACACAGACTCACATACAGAGAAGATCATATGAACTCACTGGAACAAGAAGGCCATCCCCAGTCCAAGGAGAGAGGACATAAGAAAAGATCTCAGACTTCTAGTTTCCACAGTTGTTTATGTTAGTGCTTTGTTATGGCCAATCTAGCAAACTATTGCAGGAAGTTTCCCAGGTTCATCCAGCTAGTAAATGGTGGAAGTGGAACATGAATCAGGATATTAATTTGAGTCTGCATTATGGGAAACTGTAAAACTGCTGAAAAAAGAGGATGAACACAAGAAGGTCTGAAATTGGAAAAGTCGCTGAGCCTTGCAGAGGCTGCAGAACACACATTCCTTCTCACAGTCTTACACTATCAACACATTCATTTAATTACAATCATTTTTTTCTATAATGAACAATTTGCTTAAATATTTGGTGTGCCTCAAATTATCTTTCTTGTTGTATATGCTTCTTTTCTTCCTCTACTTGTCTCTTTCCTTCCTGTCTAAATATAGGGCCGCCATAACAAAATATCACAGACTTCGTAGGTTGAAAGAACAGAAATATGTCCCCTCACAGTTCCGGCTATCCATTTGAAATCAAACTGTAGACAGAGTAGTAGTACTCTCTATGAAGGGTCTGGGGGAAAATTTTCCCTTGCCTCTTCCTAGCTTCTGATAGTTGCAGTCAATCCTTGTCATTTCTTGGTTTGTGGCAGCCCTTCTCCTTGACTTGATTTCATCTACGAAGACCCTATTTCCAAATAAGGTCACGTTCACAGGCACTGGAGGTCAGGACATGAACATATATTTTCTGGGGCATAATTTAACCACAACAACCCTATGGACTATTTTTTAGCCAAAGAACTAGATGGATCAAAATTGAAGTCACTCTCAATCCCAACAGACCAAAACATATATAATAGGTATGGTCTAGTTTTAAACTTTTGTTTTTTAATATCAAGTGGCAAAATTAACTGTATTTGGTCTCCTCTATGAATCCAAGTATAAAACTGTATCCCAGTAGATATTTAATAAATTACTAATTAGAGGAAACAAGAAAAATTTTCAAATTCTGTTATTTTTTTGATAGTGGGGTACTTACATAGTGCATCTTCTTCGTTCACTACTGAGGTTAGAAATATGATTATAACCCATAGAGAAAAGGAGACTAGGAACCAAACACTGACTGGCAAAGTTTATTACCTTAGCTAGATTAACCTTCTTGAAAACTAGTGCAGTATTTTGTTTCTATGGGGCCTATTTTATGTCCCCCTGACATCTCATGCACTCCTATTATAAAAGATCAAGGGTAGAATAGTTTTTCCTTCTAAGTTTAGATCAGCTTTCTCCTTGTTGTCTGTCTTCATGTACTCATTTCATAAATATTTATTGATTGCCCATATATGCCAATGAAGATAAAAAATGAATATGAAAAACTGTACCTTGGAGTTTCTTTTTTTTTTTTTTTTTTTTTTTAAAGATTTTATTTATTTATTTGACACAGAGAGAGAGATTACAAGTAGGCAGAGAGAGAGGAGAGAGGAGGAAGCAGGCTCTCCGCTGAGCAGAAAGCCCGATGCGGGCCTCGATCCCAGGACGCTGAGATCATGACCTGAGCCGAAAGCAGAGGCTTTAACCCACTGAGCCACCCAGGCGCCCAGTACCTTGGAGTTTCTGATCATTTTCACATTTGTTAGCATTTTTTTAATTAAAAAGATAATGTCTTCCAAATTATTGCTTTTTTTAACTTATTTTATGGATGCTGCATTATTCATGCCTTATCATCAAATAAAAAAGGAATCAATAAAATAGAAACTCCTTGAAGACAGACTTCCTTGGTTATTTCATGAATACCCCTTGAAGGTCCTGTGAAGTGTAATGTGTTGTAATAAAGTGTATGTGTGCAGCAACACTGTGAAAGAATAGAGAAGTAAGAAAGAACATTAATTTGTAACCTTAGAAATAAAAGCTTTATGTTATAGGAATTAGAAGTTAATATTGTGATTTTATGCAGCAGAGTTTAAATCATTGCATTATATTTGATAATATCATACATGTCACCACCCCCCCATCCCTCAATATACACCAATTGCCAAAAGACACATCAACAATACCTTGATCAATAGTGTAGATTCACTATGCAATTAGGGAGGTAATTAAGGATGTGAAAGACACACCAATACTTTTGCCACTGTAAAAAAACAAATAGAATGCCACTCAGAGAATTTAGACTGTTGTTGCTTTTTTTTTTCTGGAAGGAAAATGTACAGATTTTATTCCAGGTCAGCTAAAAACTTGCATTATGCCTAAGAAAGTAGAACATTGCCACAGCCTTTTATGTTACCTTGGAAAAGGTTATTTCAACATTATCATTAATTTATTAGTACAAAACTGGCTAATTTCCCCAAGGTTCTTAAAATTTGAGAGCACATCTTTGAGGCTTCTGAAGTGCAATTATTGGAAAATGAATAAAAAGCTTAAATTGGAATAAATGTAATAATCTTTGTTTGACTTCTCCTAATATCACAATCAATCCAAAGAGTGTAGTTTTACCCTGTGTAGAGTTTAAAATGAAAATATGCCTCTCTCCTAGTTTAGTGTTTCAATATATATGTGTGTGTTTGTATGTATAATTTATTTTAAAAAACCCATAAAGATATTTATGAAAGAGATTAATCATACCTTAATAAAAAGAAAAACAATTAGTATCTAAAATTCCTAAAATCACTGATAGATCACGCCAGGGGGGGATACACAATGTCCAGACACAATTTTAGACAATTCTCTATTTCTATGACTTTGTCTCCAAGGCCCATGTAATCTCTAAACTTGATATACATGACTGGATTGTAAGGAAGCCTTGAAGACTCTTTGGTCTCTGAAATGCAAATGTCATCTATGCAAGGTGACCCAGAGGAGCATTGCATTTATGAAGCTTGGCTAGAAGTCACATGTGAGATTTTGTGTCTTTCTCATGTGCTCAAGGAAGAGGAAGAGTTTGGAGGTTGGAGATTGAATGGTCTGGAAAAGGGAAGCAGTTGAGTGAGCAAAATCCAAATGCTCTTTTGCTGGTAGGAAAGTTGTGAATGCTGTACTTTAAGATCTTCTGTCTTATCTAACATCTCTCCTTAACTCGCAAGATAAACCAGAGCCAGGCCTACCCAGTTTGCTTGCTATTGCTTTCCTACTTTTCTCTGACTCACACCATGGACATCACTTAACTTCCCAAAGAAAAGAGGAACCTCCCAAATAGATATTCTTTTTAGGGTATGTGATAGCATGCAGTGTCTAAAATGTAGATATCCTGGGGCGCCTGGGTGGCTCAGTTGTTAGGCACCTGCCTTTGGTTCAGGTCATGATCCCAGGGTCCTGGGATAGAGCCCTGCATCTGGCTCTCTGCTGGGAGGGAAGCCTGCTTCTCCCTCTCCCACTCCCTCCTCTGTGTTCACTCTCTCCCTGTGCCTCTCTCTGTCAAATAAATAAATATAATCTTAAAAAAATAAAATAAATGAAATGAAATGCAGGTTCCTAAGCATTGTAATATTCCTTAGCTTGTTTCAGAATTAATCATCTTTGGAGGCTTAGGGGTGAATCTTTTGTATCCAAAATACTTTAGGATGTACCACTGGCAAAATATGTCTTAATAAAAGGCAAGGCCCAAGTTAAGGACAGATACTTAGGTATACTTAGGTATACCTGAAAAATACAGTAATTTTATTTCTTTATCATGAATATAGACTCACACTATTGGACTCTGTTGCATGTAGCTCATTATAGGAGAAATGATGTCATCCTTTATCATTGCTTAACTAGAAAGCTTGGAGAAGTTTTCCATACTCACTCTTTTCAAATTGAAGATATAATATTCTTAACATTAAAGAAAATACCATCATATAAACTTTCATTTATTTGTATTTTTAGTCAGTAGGCTTAATCTGATTTAAAATTGTAGAATTTATAACTTGAATATACAGATTATTTTTAATAAGAAATAAAATCAAGTTTGGTATCATAAACCCAAACATTTACTTTAAGAAATTAATGAGACATTTTATAAGGAAAGACATTTCATTGCTAATAATTTCTTAGCTAAGTAAAAATTCAGTTATATTCTTCTGCTGTTCACTTTAGATATTCAATTTTCTTTAATTTGGCATCTACAAAAATGACCTGAACTACAAGAGGTTATGCACAATAAAATTACCAAAATGCTTGGAAATTAAGGATTTTAAAATCAAGCTAATGTCTTCTGGACAGTGTTTTTACAAATATTTTGACCTGTAATATTAAAGAATACCAAGCACCATAAATATTCTTCTGTAAATCTACTTTAAAAGATGAGTGTCTTAAAGTTGTACCTTTTTGATGCATTGTTGTTCTATTAAATTCAAACATAAATACCTCAAACTACACAAAAAAGAGAAACAGATTCATAGTGAAATTACACTTTTTGGTGAAAAACGGCTCAGCTAAATAATAAACCTAACTAATATAAGGTTTTATTGCAATTTAGAGCCAATTGACAAAATAATTACCATGAGTGGCTGTTTTACAGAATTGCTTTTCCCCTGCAAAATTGATACTCTTCTCCTGAAACATTTTTCACGTACTAAGTTCAACATACCAACATTTTCTCCCTCAGCATTGTGAATGTTACGTACTAACTTCGTATTTCTGAAGGCTATTTTCTCTTTATAATCTTTATTCTTTAGTCCCTCTATTCCCAGAAAACACAACTAGACAGTTGGGAATCAGTACTAAATAAATGTTTGATTTGGTCTAATTTGCTCTGACCTAACAAATAACAGTGGTTCTTTAACTGCTGGTAGTTGACCTCAAAATAGTAATTTTTATTCATCAGAGGTTTTCCAAACAATGAAAAACTAACTACTAAAATCATCCATTCATGTTCATTTTGAGTATTCTTGGTGAATAGAGCTAAAAGTGATTGAATGCCCATGTCCTTCAAATTTTTAAACTTCTTATATTACATTTAGTGTTTGGTTAGTTACCTTTGGATAATGAGAGTTGTACTCTCGATAAATCCAGGTAAAAGTAGTAATTCTTCCTCTCATAAAGTTGACATCTACAAGCTTACCTTATGTTGTTTGTGTTTTGCTTGTATTGTGTTTTGCTTTATTGCTTTGCAGACACTATTTGTTTTGTGTTGTTTTTACAAATTGAAAGGTTATGGCAACCTTTCATCAAACAAATCCATGGGCTCCATTTTTTCAACATCATCTGCTCATTTTGTCTTTTTTGGTAATTCTCATAATATTTCAAACTTTTTCATTATTATTATTATATTTGGTATGGTGATCTGTGAACACTGATCTTCGATATTCCTATTATAGCTGTTTTGGAGTGCCAGGAGCTGTACTCATAGGAGATAGCAAATTTAAATGATAAATGTGTGTGGTTTTTTTTTAAGATTTTATTTATTTATTTGACACAGAGAGAGAGACAGTGAGAGAGGGAATACAAGTGGGGGGATGGGTAGAAGAGGGAGAAGCAGACTTCCCACTGGGCAGGAAGCCCAATGTGGGTCTCCATTCCAGGACCGTGGGATCATGACCTGAGCCAAAGGCAGATGCTTAATGACTGAGCCACCCAGATGCCCCAAATGTGTGTGTTCTGACTGCTCTATCAAGTGGCCATTCCTCTGTCTCTCCCCTTCCTCAGGCTTCTCTCATCCCTAAGACACAAAAATGTAGAAATTAGGCCAATTATTAACCCTGCAATGGGCTCTAAGTGTTCAGATGAAAAGAAGAGAAGAGTCACATGTTTATCACTTTAAATCAAAAGCTAGACATGATTAAGTTCAATGGGGAAGGCATGTCAAAAGCCAAGATAGGCCAAAAACTAAGCCTCTTGTGCCAAACAGCCAAGTTGTGAATGCAGAGGAAACGTTCTTGAAGAAACTCCAGTGAACACATAACTGATGAAAAAATGAAAAGGGCTCATTGCTAATACGGAGAAAGTTTTAGTGGTCTGGATAGAAGATTAAACCAGCCGCAGCATTCCCTTAAGCAGAGCCTAATCCAGAGGATGACCATAACTCTCCTCTATTCTATGAAGGCTAAGAGAGGTGAGAAAAGTTTGAAGATTAGCAAAGTTTTGTTCATGAGGTTTAAGGAAAGAGGCCTCCTCCATATCATAAAAGTGTAGGCTGAAGCAGCAAATTCTGAGGGAGAAGCTGTAGCAAGTTCTCCAGAAGATCCAGCTAAGATAATTCAAGAAGGTGGCTACACTCCACAATAGATTTTCAGTGTAGATGAAATAGCCTTATTCTGGAAGTAGATGGCATTTAGAACTTTCTTAGCTGAAGAGTAAAAGTCAATGTTTGGCTTCACAGCTTCGAAGGAAAGACTAACTCTTCTGTAAGGGGCTAATGCAGCTGGTGACATTAGGTTGAAGCCAATGCTCACTTACCATTCCAAAAATTCCAGGGCCCTTAAGAATTATGCTAAATCTACTCTGCCTGTGCTCTATAAATGGAAAACAAAGCCTGGATGACAGCACATCTGTTGACAACATGTTTTGCTAAATATTTTAAACCCACTATTGAGGACTAATGCTTAGGGGGAAAAATGCCTTTCAAAATATTATGCTCACTGACAGAGCACCTGGTCACCCGGGAGCTCTGATGAAGATGTACCGTGAGACCAATTTTTTTTTTCATGTCTGCCAACACACATCTACTCTGCAGTTCATAGACTAAAAAATAACAGCTTTCAAGTCTTATTTAATAAATACATTTCTGAAGGCTACAGCTGACATAGGTAGTGATTTTTCTGCCAGATCTTGGCAAAGTCAATTGAAAACCTTCTGGAAAGGATTCACCATTCTAGATGCCATTGAGAATATTTGTGAGTCACGGGAAGAGGTCAAAATATCAACATTAACAGGACTTTGGAAGAAGTGGATTCCAACCCATTTGGATGACTTGGAGGTATTCAAGACTTCAGTGGAGGAAGCAACTGCAGATGTGATGGAAGCAGCGGGAGAACTAAAAGTGGACCTGACAATATGACTGAATGGCTGGAATGTCATCATCAAACTTCCATGGATAAAGAGTTGCTTCTTATGGATGAGCCAAGAAAGGGGTTTCTTGAGATGGAATCTGCTCCTAGTGTAAGAGCTGTGAAGATTGTTGAAATGACAAAAAAGGGTATACAATATCATATAAACTTAGTTAGAAAAGCAGCTGCAGGGTTTGAGAGGATTGACTTCCAACATTGAAAGTTCAACTGTGAGGAAAAGGCTATGAAACAGCACTTTATTGTTGTGGTCTGGAACTGAAACCTTGATATCTCCAAGATATGCCTGCATTTCTAAATTGCAAAGCAAAGCAAAAATATTTGCAAATCTACTCTGCTAATGTTGAATGCAAGCGGAATAAATGGATTGAAGTATCCATTCATTCATGTATTTATTCATTTTTTCTTTTCTTTGTAAATTTTCCCTTCAAAATTTTTATGCATGTTTGCATACTAAATTCTTTCATTATGAAAAAAAATCAAAAACAAAAACACAGAGACTGCATCTAGGAGCCTGAAGTATAAGGTGCACATGCAAACACATAATTACTCTATATCAAGTGTTTCATTCTTTCATTCATTACATATTTACTGAACACCTGTGGACCTGTCTCTGTGATGGAGGTTGGAGATGCAATAGTATACAAAACTGTCACAGTCCTGCCCTCATGGATTTTTACATCGTGAGAGGTTGTGGGACTTGAGAAGACATCTGGTTGCAAACAGCATACAAATACACAGCAAATTTTAAACTGAGTGGAGTATTATGAAGCATAGATAAATTGTGTATATGAATAAGATATAACAGAGTTTAGACTGAGGGTGACATTATCCATAAGGAAGTGACTTATAAAGCTGAAGGTTTTATAACAAGCAGAGCCAAGTGATGAGCTAATGAAAAATAATGTTAGTAGAGAGCTGGTTAGAGCCATATTCCTGATATGCTGATAAGTGAAAATAAGGGATTTATGTGGAAAAATCTAAATATGTGACCATTACTCACTTTATTCAAGTAGTCTTTCCTTTTAGGGTCTTCTGATTTTTTAAGCAAGCTGGCCTTTATTTTAACTTCACATTCTCATTTAACATGTTGAATATTTAGTGCCCACTGTAATAAATAGTATAAATTGAATCTATTAACAAAATGTTTCTTGAATTTATTTAGTAGTAATCTCATGAGAGTTAAACAGACTTCTCCAAATAATCATTACAAATAAAAGGATGTAAACCATTCATGAAAGATTATATACTGTTCACAAAGATGCTACTCAATTTCCCCAGATTGCTCACGTCTTTGTTACTTAAAACTCATGGCAATGATAAAATATCTAATGAAAAAGAAAAAAAAAAGAAAAAGGAGGGAAGAGCAAGAAAATTAGTGTGCTGAAAGACCTAGTCCTACTAAATTCCTAGAATCTGTCCCCAGAGAATGTGCTCTCATGGAGAACATTGAATATAATTGTACAGTGATCTAGAAAAAAGTGTCAATAGAGGACTTGCAGTAAATCATCCACTACTCTCTTGCTCTTAACTGGGATTTATAGAACTGTCCTATGGAACACTAGTGTTTCTCAAACTGCAGACAGAGAAAGAGAGAGAAAGGAGAGTGGGGGAGAGAGAGAGAGAAGTTACATTTTCAAATAACTGTGAGCTAAAAAGTTAATTTTGTAGAATTTTTTGTTATTAGACCTAGCATGTACAATTGCCCCAATTACTTTGACCTACCAGCATTGCTTTTTTAATGAACTACTTTAAACATCTTCAGAGAAATTCCTAAGAACACACAGTTTGGGAAACACTGGTTTCAATGACTTCTTACATTGTAGCTTTCTTCTGCAAAGGGTCTGTCTAAAATTCTAAAGAAAGCATGTTCTGTGCATTAGTGCTATTCACCAAATATTTCCTGCTTTTCATTTTCCAAGAACATAGTAGTGTTGTACTTTCTTCCCCCCTTGTTGTAGCATTGGTAGAGTGAAATTTCATACAAGCAGTTACTACTGCAAATGATAATTTTCGAATTCCAACTTGAAGAATTTAATTGGCACTTTGAGAACCCAGAAAGATTTTTTTTTCTCCTTTCACCGTGTTGTCCAGCAACATCTGAGATGACAAAAGCTCTGTCGACCTGAGTCCCGGAAGTGACAGTGATAAGCAAAGCCTCTCTCTTGCCTAGTGATGAACATAAGACAGGAGCAAAACATAACCTTCCTTCTTTTAGCTCACTGAGATACAGAGGTTTTGTTTTGTTTTGTTTTGTTTTGTTTTACTGCAGCACAATCTAGTTTGTCCAACTGATAGAGAATGTGAAGTGAAATGCTAAATAACAATACTGTCAAAATTTTTTAAATGGGGGCATCTGGTGGCTCAGTTTTTAAGTGTCCACCTTCGGCTCAAGTCATGATCCCAGGGTCCAGGGATCGGGCCCTGCATCGGACTCCCTGCTCTGTGGGAAGTCTGCTTCTCCCTCTCCCACTCCCTCTGCTTGTGTTCCCTCTCTCGCTGTCTCTCTCACTGTCAAATAAACAAAATCTTTAAAGAAAATATATTTTTTAAATGTAACAGTTGGTTACAACCTAAAAAAAATTGTAGAATATCAGCGTTTCATTTTTTTTCTTTCTTTGGAACATGAAAATCTACCATTAAAATTTTATGATATTTTCCCACCAGAAGAATTGTGATATATCTATCCATTGACCATATGGCATCCAGTCAATGATAATTGATTGAGTATAACTATATGCCAAGGTTACCAATTAGCTTAGATGAGCATGTTCTCTAAACTCTGAACTGAAAATTATCCTGGAGAAATCGATGGTTAAGAACAGAACATTTAAGTCGGACCTACGTGTGATGGCTTTTGGCTCTCTCTTAATTATATGACCATGTACTGTCTTCATGAATTGACTTTCTAATCCAGAAACAGGGAAAAATGATACTTAGCTTATAGCTATATTTTACACATGAAATAAAGTAATAAGGCTGTAAGTATATTACTCATAGTAAAGAGTATTATTTTTGTGGGAATAACTTGATAATAATAGGAGCATTTAGAAGTGGAATATTTTCAATAAGAACCAGATTTTAGTTATTTTTGTAAATTATATTTTACTCTATTATATGAATCTTTTAGGAGATTCTAGTCTCCTCACCCACATCTGAGGAATTATTATCTCATATATATAATGATAAAAGAAAAGATTAATATGTACTCTTATAAATTATTTTGATAGTAATCTATTATAACTGATAGAGTTTTAATTTTTAATCATGTTTATTATTGATGAGAAAGGTCCTTTTTCTATCATAGTCATGTAGACTTCTATACAAAAAAATTGCATCAACACTAAAAAAATTGTGTCATTTTATGAAGATGGCAGACGAGTCTTTTACAGATTAGTTTGTCATCATTATGAAAACCGTATTGGGTTTCTGCAAAGAAACAGAACCAATAGGATGAGTGTGTGTGTGTGTGTGTGTGTGTGTAGGGAGAGAGAACGAGAAAGACTCATTTTAAGGAATTGACCCATGTGACTATAAGTTCTGGTAAGTTCAAAATCTGCAGAGCAGGGTGGCAGGCTGGACATGTGCGGAAGTGGTGATGTTTCAGTCTTGAGTCCCAAGTCAGTCTGGACAGAATCCCTTCTTCCTCGAGGGATCCTCAATTTTTCCTCTTAAGGCCATCAACTGGTCAGATAAGGCCCACCCACATAATAGTGGTAAATCTGATGTACTCAAAGTCTACTTATCTAAATATTAATCATATCTAAAAAATCCCTCCACAGTACTATCTATATCTGGGCACAAGAGCCTATCCAAGTTGACACATAAAATTATCATAAGAACAAATGATCTCATGTCAGTTTGAGTTCAGAAAGCAAACTATTTTCTAGTAATAAATTGACTTTCAACAAATCACAATGACAGATAAATCCTTGAAGCCAACTGGATAGAGTATGCTTTCTTTGATCACTTGAGATCAAGATTTCTTTTAATTGCTACCATTTTTTTTCATTTTTTATTATTATTATGTTCAATTAGCCAGCATACAGCTCAAGAGTTTAAAACTATTTACAGTTGGGAAATTGCAAGTAGCAAAGCATTTTTTAAACTAATTAAATATGGGCCATTATCTAGAGCCCATAGAAGTGTTTCACAAAGAACTTCCCTACACAAATATATTTTTATGCAATATTATGGGGAAAAATAGAAAACAATTTTTGCTTTGTTGAAAATCTAAAGATGTTTTGCAATGAGAACTAAAAATACAAAGAAATGCTTAACTATAGAAACCAATCTTTCTCCTTTAAGCCTTATACTACACCTCTAAGATAACACATTTTACATAGAATGGCCTTGATTTATTTGTTTATATGCTTGTCTCTTCTGCTAAAATATTAGCTCTTTGACACTAGGGATGATATCTTGCCTTTTTTTTTTTGTATCCTTGGTACTCATCATGTAGCTCTTAACAAATATTTATTGAATCAAATCCATATTTTGAGGTTTGAAAAGCTTTCATATATAGTTAATATTTGCTGCAACCACATTGTGTTAGTTGCCATTACTGTTAATAACACATGCACACAATTTTCATGGCTTAAAACAACACAAATGTTTTATATTTTTGCCAGTATGAACAGGATGCATTCCTTGCTTCTTCAGTTGTTGAGAGAATTCAGTACATTTTGGCTCTGTAACTGAGGTCCTCAGTTCCTAAGCTAAGGTCCTCAGCTAAGAACTTTTCTCAGCCTCAGGGGGCTGTCTTCAAACCTTGGCTCATTGTTCCGGTCCTCTTTCTCCAAAGCCAGCAACAGTGGTTGAAATCTGTTTCATGGTTTGACTCTCCACTGCCTTCTCTGTCATCAGACCTCTGACCATTGTGTCTTCTTAGTTAGTTATAGGGACCAATGGGATTATATTCCACCCACCCACATAATTCGGGTTGAACTCCCTGTGTTAAGGTCTAGAGTCTTAATTCCATCTGCAAGGTCCTTTTGCCATGTAAAGTAACATATCACAGGTTCCAGGAATTAGGGTGGGGCCACTTTGAGGGGGTCATTATTCAGTCTGCCATATGAAATAGCATTATAAGAATCTCTATTTTATAGGTGAAGAAACTGTGAGAAGATGACATGCCATCCCATTGCCTGCAAATGTTAATCACAGACCTTTAACCCTAATCATTAGTATTAGATCTGTCTACTCTACTAAACCATCATTTTGTCCCCTAAAATAATAATTAGAGGAGACCTTCTGGATTTAGCATTGAGATTAGAGTCTTCAAGTAAACACAAAGCCTATTGTGGCTTTTGAGATGAGAGGGTTAAGTTTATATGTATTTTATAAATAATAAAGAAATTGATATATGCAAAATGTATATGCATTCAAAATAAAGGTGAATCATAACTAGAAAGAAAAGCAGGGAGCTGGAAGCATATATGCTAATGAGCCCTACTCTTTATTTATTTCCTTCTTCACGGTTGGGCCACAAACTTTAAGACCTAAAGCAAAATTGATGTCAAACAATGAACTGTTTGCAGGTATAAACACAGATAAATTCCTGTGCACTGGACTAACAGTATAAGGCTGGGCAGAAAAATAAGCACTAGAGCCTATGGAATGGATAGAGGATTTGTGTAGATCGGCAATAGCTACCTTATGGTTTCAACAGTCATTTTATAGCATTACTTACTTCATGATGAGAGCTGGCATAGCTACACACCTTAATAAATTTATATCAAAGAAAGACATACCTTTTCAGAGATGGAGGAACAACTTCTTGACATACTCTAAAGCCTCCAGATTACATTTTGGACATAAAATATAAGATCTAATAACTGTACTTCACAGTGAGTATGTGGTTTGTTGCTGTTGCCATCAAGAGGAGGGGAAAACATCATAAGTATACTAACAATGCCTTATTCAGTGAGGTACTCTAAGAACTACACAAAACAAAAACTCATGAATTATTCATTTTAAATTGTGGTCATTTCAATAGAAGCAGCTTAGTGTCTATCTATAGCACAACCCCAAAACAGTAACACATACACACGCGATCATATTTCTCTATGTGAAGAAAGAATGCAGCCTTAATGGAATAAAACTCACTTGAAACTGTAATATTAAACATCGTAAATGCTAACTCTACATTAAATAAAATTATAATTATATTGTAATCATAATACTAGCCAGTTCACGTCTCCCGAATAAGTCCAGTGAATGTATTGCAAAACCAATAAGAAAAAAGTGAATGTTGTTTTGTTTTATTTTGATTTTTCATTTTTTTCTTAGCTTAAAAGATTGAAATTTTAAAATGTGCAAATTTAAAACTCTACCTGTAACAATGATTATGCACATTAATGAGAGATCAAAACATTGGTATTCAAAAACAAAAGATAATCCCCAAAACATTTGCATTTATGATTGGAAAGTGGTCATATATACAACTGTATAAACATTAATGGCTCTGCCCACATGACAACAAATCAACCGGTTAAACAGTGAATAAGTAGCCAACCCTTGCTTTGTTCATAGGATGCCAAGTGTTTGATATTTTGTTTGTAAATAATGTTGAAAATTATATTGTTAATTTAAACCACTAGCTATTTTAGACAAAGAATATACCAGAATATTCTAGACAAAGTCACACGCATATGAAAATATTCCCATATGGAGTTCCTCTGTGTCTGGCTTCTGCAGCCATCAGAATCAGCCTTATATGATAGATGTGGTATAGTGAAAGTTGAGAACTAGGCATGAAACAAATCATCTTTTCCCAGTGAAGCAGTTATGGGTGTGTGTGTGGGGGGTTTTGTTTGTTTTGTATGTACGTGCACAAAAATATTCATAGGCAGATATCGTGGTAGTTGCTATCTTTATTATTATTTTGCTTTAATTTGAGAGTGGTAGTATACACACACACACACACACACACACACACACACAGGCGGTAGCTGGATGACAGGGGCACAAGGGTTTGGGAATTAGGATAGCTGGGCTTTAGCTCCATCTGAAGATGGCCTTTTCATGTTATTGGGCAAATCACTTAACCTCTCTAGATCTTGGATTTCTTTTCCTTAAAAAGAGTCTTAAATGAGTTTATTATCTCTAAGAAATTGACTCATTCCTGGCAGACAGTGTGTATACTTTGAGATAACGTCAGATCTGTCTGGTTTCCCTGCTGTAGCCAGGCTAGACCTGCCACAAATAGCAGCTCCAACCATCTGGGAGCTAGGAAATAAACCTGTTTTTCATACATGACTTAGATCAGAGTTTCTTAAACTTTTACGTACATAAGCATCACCTAGAGGCTTTAGAAATGCTGGCTTCCTTGTCCCAGCTTCAGTGACTTTAATTCAATAGACATGTGGCAAAGCCTAAAAACCTGCATGTTAATTGTCATCCAAAATGATTCTGATGCAGGTGATCCTCAGACTCTATTCTGCGAAAAACCTATCCACACCTAACAGAAGCTATTACTGCAAGTGAGCATCATCTGCATAGTGAGCGGTTAACATTTGTCCTTGGATTATGGCTGCAATTCAAATCGAGTTGCTGGTACAGTCCTGAGAGTTTAGCAGGTGGTTTAGTCTGGTTTCCCCAGAAGAGAACACTGAGAGCAGAATTTGTGTACAAGTGTTCTCAGGAGAAAACAGAACAGGAGCAGAGCTAGCAGAATAGCTTAAGGCCAAGAAACAAAGAAAGCAAGGTGAAATTGCAGGTGCTGAGATTGCTGGAGTGTAAATTACATTGCAGTGTGCCCCACGTCAAGGTAAGGCAGCTGGACCCTTAACTATGACACCAGTACCTCATTGGCTACTGTATGCCCTGTGGGAACAGAAACTCCTAGGCATTTTCCTCTCTGGGATAAGTGGCTCTAGTACCAAGAAGACAGTCCTCTGAGGATGACGGCAAATCACAGCCCTTAGGAGAGGAGCCTGCAGAAACTGGAAGTGCATTTTCCAAGGCTATCTCACTGGGTGGGAATCCAGCAGCTTCCACTCAGCTGGCCATCTCATATTCTTTTTTATCTTCCCTTCTTAGTTCTGTTTAAATAGTAAGTACTTGCAAGCTAGACATTTCTAGCTGATGACATTCAACTGGTCTGAGAACCCTGAAAATGGAAATCAAGTAGTAAAGGAGTTCAGCATATGTCACCCCAAATATGCTGCTTTGGCATATTGAGTATTTTGAGTTAAAGACGATTTGGAACCAGCAGGTACAAGGACATGCTGATCTTCCTTTTTCTTCCTGGAAGCAGGAGAAGAGACTGTGTGGAGACACCCTTCCTGTGCTGAGAAAATGGAAAATGTTCTTTTAATGGAGACAGGGGATTGAGACTGAGACATCTGTACAAAGAAGCCTCATGAAACTAATCCTTATCTTCCCACTCTTTCCCCCAACAGTTGACTGGCCCAGGCCAAACCCCTTTGTCTTTGTTTATCTAAAAGGTATAAAGTTCTGTTCTGGTCACTTCTTCGGGTCCTCATTCTCTTGTGAAAACTCCCTTGTAAGAAATATAACCAAATTTGTATGCTTTTCCCCTATTAATCTGTTTTACGTCACTTTAATTCTTAGGCCCAGCCAGAGAACCCAGGAGAAGAGAGAATTTTTTTTATCCCCTAGAGTCACCAATTCACTTGGACTTTTTCCTGTATGTCCTTCTGCTTTGTTTGCATTGCCTATTTCCAACCTCAGTGTGATTTCTCAGTACTCCATCCTAGCGTATCATCAGCTTGATGCCACAGAACATTCAAAGTTCAGAATATAACATTGCTTCTTGTCTTTAGTGAACCCTCAGGAGTTCCCAGTTCTAGTCCTCAGGCCATTGCCTGCTAAGAATGTGCTCACTTGCTGAACATTCTTTTTATTTGACCTTTTCCTCTCAGTCACTCTTAGATTCCTCCAGGACACCGGCCCATTCGAACAAGTCCAGTTTGAATCAATTCAAATGAACCAAAATTAACTGGAATCCTTAGACCAGCTCAGAATTAGGTTTGGTAAAAAGAATTCTTTGTAATTGCATAATGATGAAAAAAGATATGCTTATGTAACATTTTAGCACTGAAGTGAAAATGTCTTAAAATTCTTAATTTAGTTAATTTAATCCAATGCACAAAACAGTATGTTCTTTTTCCTATATAAATACAAAATGCTAGTTAGGACTATATAATAAAGATAGTAAAAAGAAAATCATTGGATATTTTAAAAAATCAAGTTGGAAATTTTTTCATATGCCTTTAATGTCTCACTATTGGGCTATTGAATTGCATGTAAATCTGGAAGTAGCTGCAAAACTGTTTTTTCAGTGGAAACATGTTTAGAGATTTCTTTTTCCTCTCTCTTGCTATGTCACGTGGCGAAGGTATTGCTAAGTCAAAGTTTCCAAAACACATTTCTTGCAGTTTTATCGGACCTCAGTGAGTAGGAATGAAGAAGACTAACTCTGGATATCTTAGCCTAAGTTACATAACTGAAGGAAAATTAGAACTCAGAATATTGAAGTTTTTTTTTCCTACAAGATGACAAATCTAGGGTACTATAAATAGTCATGTATTTATATAATGTTTACCTTTTTTACAAGAATACTTATCTGTCTTATTGGGCAAAAAACAAAAACTTAAAAGCTGTCTGCAATTGTGTATATGTGTGTGTGTGTGTGTGTGTGTTATTTTTAAAAAAATCAAATCACTAAACTTAAAGGTCTAATTAGCTTTATTCAACAATTTACGAATGGAGCAGTGTCCCATCTAACAGATAGCAAAAAGTTTCAAAAAGCTGTAGAAAAGCAAAGGTTTTTAAAGGCAGAAAGGGGGTGGGGATAAGAAGTTTACTAGCAAGTTTCAGGCAAGCACCTCCTTCTAAACAAGAGACCTGTTGTACAGATTGCCTCAGTAGTGCTGAGCTGGTAATTCCAATTAAAGGTTACATTTTGAGAGAGGCTGAAACTGCAATTAAGTATTAAGTCTTCATTTGCAGACTTGGGACTTAACATAAGTGACTCTATTTTGGTCTGTTGCCTTCTTTTTGACAGCATGTAGGTGAAAATTTCTTTAATATTGGAGAATACATAGAATCCATCAATCAATTCCATTGTTTCCAGACACAAAATGACTCGGTTAGTCACCACTGTTACACATTACAGGGATTTTGATCAGTTATTTTTAAAAATCTATTCTACTGAAATTACTAGTTTGAATATTTTCTTTCCATACATTTGACTAGATATTAGGTGAAAATTAACTGGCTGCTTTGGTTCATCTAGGAATCTAATACACACTAGAACTTAACAAAATAACTTGTTGGCATCACTAAGCATTTTTTAAAATGGTATGAATTGGCCAACAACTAGAGTTTATTGTTGACAAAGGAAGAGCTAGAGTCCAAAACAAAACAGGTTGAACACTCAGTTTTTGTGAATGGAAAACAATGTAGGTACAGGATCTTTTCATGAAAGCAAAAGATGCTGAAGTGGATATTGCATGGATTCTGTTTAGTTTAGAATAGCAAAGAATATGGCATGCAGAATCCTATTTGGAGGAGAGAAGTGTGGTCATAGTTACACACTGTCAAGTATTTTAGGTTTCATTTGAGTATATTCTTATGCTAGAATTTTAATTGTATATCTACTAGATTACTGTGAGTAAGACATAGAATGCTTTCATATACTGTTTTGTGACATGCCTGTATCTGCCACATTCAACTTAATTGCCTGAGATGTTTTGCCATATGGACAAGCCAAGGTAAACCACAGGGATTGTATTTTTGTAATGCTAATTAAATTTATTTTTTCAGTACTCAAAGCCAGTCATAATAGTCATAAAGTCTAACTTTTCCCTATTTTGGATAATGCCAAACTTTCATGCCAAATAGCCCTGATAGTTTAACATGAGAGATTCCACAGGAATGACTTACAATCACTCACATTGACTGAAGTGCTTTTAAATGTTAAGTTGGGTTATTAATATTATTGAGAATTCAAACAGGATGAGACAATTTAAAGGAGAAGTTTATCTATCTATCTATCTATCTATCTATCCATCCTTATAGTTATAGACACACACGTGCATACATACACATACACACAAATACACACATATACAAAGGAAAGTGAATTGATTTTTTTAAAATCACAAGGGCATGTAAAAGCACAGTATATTTTGTGACTGTCATTATTTCTAGTCACTTGGTTGGCTTTAAATAAATAGTCCAAAACTGCAATTGATTTCACATTATTTTACAAGTCTCTTTCATTCACTTGAGTCTACTAAGGTTATTCTTTACCTAAGAATTAATGTATATGAGCTAAAATTTTCTTCGAAACCCCAATTTTATTTTCATCTATCTCAGAAAATCGACCTTTATTATAAGTTCATATACTCTATTACATTAACAATAATACGTAAGTCCAAAATAGCATTAAAGAATTTGAGAAACTTAGAAATCGATATCCCTCCCAGTTGAATAACCAGTGGTATTGCAAGTATTAACACAGCTCTAGTGCTCATTTAAATCTAAAGCTATGATAACAATTTAGGGACAGCTTGTGATGAAAACATATGGAAAGGTATAGGGAGAAAGCTTCTTCTCCTTGTTGGCTGACTCCGTAGAAGGGAAGTTTCATTATACCTATCCTGCAGGGAATTAAAAAGTCTTTTTACAGGTTGGCAAATGTCCTTGTGATTTCAGTTTCCTTATTAATTCGAGGATTCAGAAATAAGAAACAGAATTTAAACCAAAATCAAAATTTGTGTTTTAAAGGAATTTCCAGTGATGAAATGTTGTGCTGAAATGTGAAGCTCTTCTTTACCTTTTAAGGATTTTTTACTCCACATATTTTACAAGTAATTTCAAATTAATATACCCTTTAACCTCTAAAATGACTGTTTAAGCAAATCATTAGGTTAGACCTGAGATTTTAAAAAGCAATAATAAGATAATAATGATAATAGCAAAAGATGACATAATGTAGAAATTAAAATTATAAATTTCACTTCTGTTCTTCATTATCCATTTAGATATCTTTGAAAAACTTACTCATATTTCAGTGGTTTGATATTTATAGCTTTTAAAAAAGAAAATGCTTTCTACAATTACAACTAATAAATTTGATGTATATTAAATATTATAGCTAGTGAGCATATATTCATGTCACTTCTAGATATCAACATCAACTCAATGACAATTGGTTATGCCAGAAAATTATATCAAATGATTTTTGGAAAGGAACAGAGTTATTGATTCAACATACGTTCAAAAATAAAAATAAGTATAGTGTGCTTATGACAACAGATGTATATATAAAAAAAAGCAAGATGATTTTAGTTGACAATCTGTTCAATGATTCAGCAGTGTCATGTCGTTCCCCTCGAAATGTTTATATTATATAATTTTAGTCTGTACTGAAAATACTGGTCTATAATATTTAGCTGGTAGTCCCAAGCCGCCTTCTTTTTTTTTTTTTTTTTTTTTGGTCAAATTGTACCCACAGTATAGAATTCTCTGTTATATACAAATGATGGGTTAATGACAGCTATAAAATTTTTGTCATTTCTTCCATTAAGAGGTAAAGTCTAATATCCTTCCTTCTGTACCTGGACTCACCCTCTACCTTGCTTTGACCCAGAGAATGAAGCAGAAATGACATTGTCTGACTTTGAGGCTGCGTCTTAGATCTGCAGATTCTGCTTTGGCACCGTTAAAACACCTCGTCTTGGAAGCCAGAGGCCATGTTGTGAGAAGACCTCACTCTGTACTAAGGCCACAGGGAGGGGAAGTGAGGCACTCCTGCTGATATTCCCAGCTGAGCCCCGAAGAGAGTGAGGACCTCAACTATCAGTCATTAGACTGAGCCCTGTCAGGTACACCAAACTAGTCTAGCCTCCTGAAAAGTGGAGTTCCAGCTGACTCCACATGAACGAGTATAACCACACAGCTGGTTCATGTCAAACCACTGAATCATGAGGAATAGTAAAAAAAAGAAAAAAGAAAGAAAGAGAAAAAAAAAAGTTGTTTTACTTTGTCACTAATTTTTTAGTGATGACTAATTGATTTTAAATTATCTATTACCAGTTTGTTACATGGTAATACATAACAAAATGATCTTTAAGGGTTATAGATAAAATATGGAGTATATAGAGAGAAGAGGTTCTGTCTGTGATATCCTGATGACTCGTCAGTATTAGCACAGGTTCTGAGATTAGTGTTACTGCTCTCAGATTGGTGTCAAACATGGCAGGTGTCCTTAGCTTCCCTCTGGGCTGTCTTGCTTCCCCAGGTCTTTGTGGTCCAGTCTCTGGGTCAGTTTATGTCCAGCACTCTAAAGCTTTTCTGAAACTTCAGTTCTTTTCAGAATCCAAGACTGGAGATCGGGCCTAGACAAGCTCTCTGACACTTTTCAGGCCCTGTTTCTGCCAGCTGACATGCTTTAGTGCATTTGTTTGACTAAATGGTGGTCTAGTCCAAATGGAATAAGTCAGCAAAACCCACAACCCTTTCATTCAATTGACTTTAAAGTAACAAGTTCCTGGCCCCATGAAGAACTCATGAAAATCTCTCTAGAGGTCTCTTGTGGAATAATCAAATGGTTTAATAATAGAGGAGACTGAATTATTCCAAAGTGTGTTTTGTAACTGTCAAGGCCCCATTGGAATTTTCTGATAATGTAACAGTAAATAGTGTAACTCAGTGATGTGAAGAAGGGAGTAAGAAACAAAGAAGAACAATATTAGTAATTCTAATTTAAATATTTTACCATTATTGGCTCATGTACTCGTCAACTAAATTCTGTGTAACTTACACAGGAATGGTGTTAATATCTAGTGCTGGTGACAACCATGTAAACAACTAACTCAAGATGAAATGAAATCTAAGAAGGAGGGTGAAGCAACATCCTTTGTCCATCCAGAGAAAGAAAAGGTTAATCTGACTTTAGAAATTGACTGGAGAAGAGAGAATTTAATTTGAGGAAGGCTTCTTGAAAACAGAGGCATAGGAGTTTGAATGAGAGATTAGTTCAAAGAGGTATTGATAAGCAATGAAGAGGAGAACTAAATTCCAGATTCAGGAAGTGCCAATGAACAAAAGAACAGCAAATATAAGGAACTTGGGAAGTTTGATATGACTAAAGTAATAAGAAGAGAAATATCAAACAGAAGATTCGAGCCAGGTTTCATCAGCCCTTTCTATACAGTGTGGACATTTGGGGGGGGCTGCAGATAATATGGCACTAGAGAATATTTTTGGAGGACCAGTTGGATGATATGACCAGACTACTATTTTGGAAGGATAGCTGTTGGAAGAATGGAGGATGTGCTGAGGAGTAGATCCATGTGTAGCCTGCAGAGGAGTCTCCTGCTATAGTTCGATAGACAAAAGATGAAAATATGTCAGAGTAAATGGGAACCAAAAGGGGGTTGACCATCAAAGACTACCTGACCACACTTAGGGTTGATTTTGAAAGTGAGGGCAGAAAGAAACAACTCGGAAGTTTCTAAACTGGAAGCCTGGGAAAATAGTTTTGTAATTATCCTGATGAAGATGATAAGAGTCTTTCTGTGCAAAGAAGGAAGAGAGGGATAATAAGAACATGCTGATTTACATGGAGGTTACAAGCAACCATTGGCAATTCGTTTGTAAAACTCATAAGAAAAACAAAACTGAAAAAGTGACATCAATAGAAGATACATCTGTTGTAGAAAGAAACTGGAGCCATGAGGAGAGAGGAAGTGTGCAGAACAGGGTGGAATAAAACCTCTGGAAATTCTGATGATTCAGGAAAACATGAACAGAGATGTCAGTGAAGCAGAATAAGAAATTCATGAAAGAAGAGTGGGGTTTTTTTTGTTTGTTTTGTTTTGTTTTGTTTTAAGAGCAGTGTTATTGAATCAAGGGAGAAGTTCATGGAGATGGATGATCCATGGGTCCAAATATCCAGAAGTGTTCGAAATGATGAAGAACAAAACCCACAAAACTGGATCCAATAATGAGAAGAGAGTACTAAGGAAATCTAGAAAGCAAGTATAAACCAATATATTTCAAGATAATTAGCAGAGAAAGGAAGAGAACATTATAAAAATGATATCTGAGGTACACGGATTATCAACATATACAACAGCTTCTCAGAAAAGATCAGTTATAAATGATCCAAAAATGCATCTAAGTGTAAAATAATGAATTTTAGATTAGTGATTTACAACATGAAGTATTTAATTTAAGGAATATGTTATTATAAATTTCTAAACGATATTGGCACTTCTAGAACAGAGAACACATGGACTATTTAGAAGCCACATCTGGGTAGTTTTCATTTATTTTCATCTAAAGTTATAGCCAAATTTGTCTCATTTTGTTGTATAATTTTATAAGATTTGAATATGTATTGTGTACATCCAAGGGAAATGTATAATTAAAACTTGATTATGATCTCACTTAAAACTATATTTCTTAAAAAAAAAAACCTAGAAACTAATTTGTTATTTCAATACCACACATGATTGTTCGTGATCTTAAAATGCAATGTTCAAGGGGAAACTGGGTGGCTCAGTCGGTTAAGCATCTGTCTTCGGCCCAGGTCAAGATCCCAGGGTCCTGGGATCAAGTCCCGCGTCAGGTTCCCTGCTCAGCTGGGAACCTGCTTCTCCCTCTCCCTCTGATGCTCCTCCTGCCATGCTCTCTCTCTGTCAAATAAATAAATAAAATCTTCTAAAAAATGCAATGTTCAAGTTTTTCATTCTACCCGAGGAGTGTTAGGATGCAGAGTAAATAGAATATGTTGCTAATTTTAATACTTTGACACTATCCATTAATCAAGAGTTGTTTCACTTCCAGAAAGGGATCACAAAGTTTGCAAACAATAGGACAAGGTCACAGCATTTTAATTTTTGGGTTTTTTTTTTTTCTTGAAAGAAAGAACTATAGAAGCTCCATTTTTATAAAGAAGGGAAAACATGTAACTGAGCAATACAAGGCAACTTTCAGAAACAGTTTATAAAACTCTGCAGATTGCTTTCTGTCAAATTAGAAGCACCTCATCTATAGATTCACTTCTGCTAATGGGATTTTAGCTAAATTCAAGGTGAGGAGTGATTTCATTTTCTGCAATAAATATTTTGAGGTAAAACCCTCTACTTTTATCATTAGGTAATTCTGGATGAATCGTGACCAAATATCCCAGCAAATATTCCAAAAGGCCGAATCTTTGAAAGTGAGAGAGCAGGGTGAGGCTTCTATGACCTTTTTTATTTAAATATAGTTGGAAAACTTGAGAAAATACCTCAAGGGGATATGGATATTTTTCACTTGTTTGTGATTAAAAACAAATAAAAAAATTCTCCTTTCACTGAAGGTACTTCATTAAGGCTAAAAGATAAAGCTAACCACTTAACAGCAGGGGTACTCATGGATACAAATGCTTCATTAATTGGATAAAAGATGAGAAGAAAAACCTTTCCAAAAATATTGCTATGTGTTTCTGAACACATTTCATTAAGTGCATTTTTTAATCAGTGGTCAATATAGTCTAAAGCGAGATGTCCCATAGTCATGGCTCCAAAACACCTTTAGAGAACACATTAAAATAAAGGAGCTAGGTGGAAGTGAGAATAAGACTTTATTTTTTTGTTATAAATATAGAGCAGAAAGACCATTATCTATTCATGTCTATAGTATGTATTTCACTACAAAGCAAAAACCATTCATTCATTCATTCATTCATTCATTCAATTAATAATGATTTCCTATCTACAATGCTAGATCATATGCTAGGTGCTAAGTATGGAGAGTGAACCATGAAGAGACTCAACAATAGGGAGTTCCAGTTTCATGAGGTAAGTGCCCTAACTTGGATGAATACAAAGTACTCTGAGAAAATCAAGGTGATACAATTAATTCAGCCTTGGGAGGACAAAGATCATTCTTCTGAGGTAGTCATTTCTATGCTTATTTCTAAGAGTGAAAAGGAACTAACCAGCCAGAGAAAGAGGGAAAGGAGTGTCATAGGTAGTCTTAAAAGATAAGCTGAAGCATTTTCAATTTTTTAAGAGTTTATCTGAGTAAAAGTGCCAAACCTGGAAGTGGTTAGCAGAGCCCCAAGGACAGGAGCTAGTGGCAAGACTATTAGAGAGAAGACATGGAAGCCAAGCAAGGGAATTATTTGATTGGCTATAGCGTAAGCCCTTGTCTTATTTGAGAAAACTTAGCTGGCTGTTTGCGATTGGCTGTCCCCAGGTTTCAGCACCTTAACCTTGAGGCGCTTATAGTCTTGCTTGTTAAACTAATTTAACAACAGAAAGAAGGATCTACACAGAGACCAGAAAGCCATGAGACTTGAAACACTGGAATTGCTGCCTTCCACATGGCTAACCAGCAGGAGAGTAAGGGGTATGGAGTGAAGGTAAGAGCAGAGATCATGTAGAGACAGGGGCCAGATAATGATAGGCTTCATAAACTATGTTCATGAGAATTGAGTCTACCTGACAAATAAGAATGTGTGTAATCCATGTCAACAACTGTAAATTTTTAGAAAGTAGATTATATTTTTAAACTATCATTACACAAACTCTATAAGAAACACAACTAAGTGTACAAAATCCATTCTTTACACCTATCCAAAGAGATAATGGGCTGGAAATGTATATATATAAGGATATACAAGCTATATTCACATCACAAATTTCATGCAATGGTTGTTTTGAGGATAATGGTACTTATCACCCTGGGGACAGGGTGGCTATTTAACTCTAATAATACAATATTTAAAGACTAAAAATCATTAATAATAATATCAAATACTCTAGGACAAAGTGTTTCCAAGTGAGATTGAAAGTGAATTTTTTCTGAAGAATACAATCTTACCATATATGTGAGGGAACACTTTTTTTTAAAGATTTTATTTGTTTATTTAACAGAGGGAGAGCATGAGCATGGAAAGCAACAGAGGGAGAAAGTTGTTGAGCAGGCAGCCCAATGTGGGACTCCATCCCAGGACCCCAGGATCATGACCAGAGCAGAAGGCAGACACTTAACCAACTGAGCCACCCAGGTGCCCTAATGTGAGGAACTCTTGAAGAACTGTACATAATGGCAGAGACAACTTTTATACAGGAGTGACACAAGGATCTTCAGCCCCACCCCCACCCAAAAATGGATTTGGTGAAGGCAATAAAGGTGGCATCAGCAATATTATACGCATCGTATTATTTATGTGGTACTGGCAAAGCATGGCTTTGCCTACTTAGGAAATAAACACAAGGTGCAAATTCTCATTCACTTATTTTTTTATTATATATAATGTATTATTTGCCCCAGGGATACAGGTCTGTGAATATCAGGCTTACACATTTCACAGCACTCAACCATAGCACAAACTCTCATTCACTTGTTTTTAAGAAAAGAATAGCAGGTGAATAAAGAGAAACTTTCTTTCCCACTCACTCACCAAGCTGTTTTAGGAAAAATTCTCATCTAAGCAATAATGGGGGAAATTTAGCAATAGCAGCCAGTGCATTAACTTGATGAAATGAAAGCAGTCACTGTACTGATAATACTAAAAGAAAAGAATGAAATAATAATAAGCTAATGGTAACTGAATGAATTCTTGAAGGCATTAAAGGTTTAGCTTCTGGTGCACTAATCACTAATGGAAGCAATGATAATTCTCCTCTAACAAGATATGCCATAAATATCACCTGATAAGCCTCAAACTACATTTTAACTTTAAGAGCTGGATTTTTCCCAGAGATACTCAGCCACATAATGCTATGTATCTTTTAAGATCAGTTATTGCACATGTGCCGTGGAAGATATTATAAGATTTGTAGCAAAAGCAGTTATGCTTTGGAGATAAGAATCCTACTTTCAAAGGGAGCAGACTTGCTTCAATGTTCTTCCGTTGATTCTTTTTTTAAAAGTTGTAAATATTTTTCTCTTGTGGACCAGACTGATATTGATTTTATATGTTTTATAACCGCTGCTTATGACATAATCCAAATCCTGGAGATGTATTACAAATGTCTCCACTTTCCTTGGCTGGTTATTTTGATTAGCTGGAAACTGAGTGTAATCTTTGAATGGTCTTTTTCTGTGGGTATTTCTATTATTGTGTGAGGCCAGGAGGCTTTCCCTTTTGGGTTTTGCCACTTACAGTGCTCTTTTTTCTAATCGTTTTTTTCACTGCAACACGATCATGCAAAGACAAGGGAAATAACAGTTTTCTGTTGTGACAACAAGACAAACTACTCTCAGTTTAAATATTCTCTTGGCTAGAAAAATGCAATAAACCATGGTACCTATGGAAATACATTAAGCATTTCTTGAAGTTAAATTGAGGAATTTTACATGGACATAAACAGAGAGCATTTGTGTGAGTGATTGGATTTTTTCCTTTGAGAATGATAAGAGTATATCAAAATTTTTCAGAGCAACTCCCTGAAGTTGGGAAACATACTTAATTTCAGCAAAACTATTAAAGCCTGGGGAAAAAGCGAATCAATAAAAAATGCAAATCAATCTGTATATGAAGCATGACCTGAGAATATATTTTAATAAGCAAAGTGCTCTGCTCACAAGCTTTTATTAGAAAATGTCTAAGGCCCAAAATATGATTTAAAGAAATGCAATTAATTGTTGGTATTAATTATCTTAAGCATCAAAAACTATTTTCATGTTCATAATATCAGAATATTTTTTGTTTCTAATACAAATGATTCATCACTTGATCATTATGTCTATCTTTCATTATCATCATAAGTACTTCTCATAATGTTAAAGACATAAAGAAGTTAAAGGGCAGTTTCTCTTTTCTTTTTAATGATTGTAATGATTGATATGACTACGTACAGCATAAATATTAAGAAATACCATTTCTAAACATAGGAAGAAAGGAGGATGTTAAGAAAGACAGCAAATAACTGTATCTGTGATAATAAAAATATCCCAGTTGACAAAAGCAAAAATGCCTTGATCAAGATTTAGGAAAAAAAAAAAACAAAAAACCAAAAAAACCTAGGAAAAAAATCCAAAAAAAAAATCATTAATTTTAATATGGAAAATAAAGAAAAAAAAAGAAAGAAAGTAATTTTAAAAAAAAAGAAAGAAAAAAAAGAAAGTCTTTTACTGGTTAATTACACAAGTGAACTTGACTAAGCTACAGTACCCAGTCATGCAATAAAACACTAATCTACATTTTGCTGTGAAGGTTTAGATCTGGTTATAATATGAAATCAGCTGACTTTAAGTAAAGGAAATTATACTAGGTAATGTAGCTGGGCCTCATCCAATCAGTCGAAGGTCTTAAGAACAAAAAAAGGATGTTCCCTGGAGGAGAAGAAACTTTAGCTCAAGACTGCAGCATTAACTCTTGCCTACCAGCCTGCCCACAAATTTGGGACTTCTCAGTCCCCATGATCACAAGAATCAATTCCATAAAATACATAATAAATCTCTTAATCTCTGTCTCCCTCTTTTTCTGTATCTTTCTTCACTCTCCCTCTGTGTCTCTCTTTTACTCTCTCTGTCTTTATGTCTCTCTGTATATATCTATTATATACTTGGTTTTGTTTCTCTGGAGAACCCTGACTGATACAGAAGGTAGCAAAGTAGCTGTCCTCCTAAATGTTCTCCTTCTGTTGTTGAGGCAACATTTCCCTGCTTTCATCTGATAAATGGAATTCACTCACAAGTATTGCTAAAAAGATAAATTTCTGCTATCATGTAAGAACCAACTGTTTCTGAATGAAAATGTCCTATTTTCTACAATTGCAGTCTCAGTAATTTATTTGCTTAGATTATTTTCCAAAATATCTGAAAAATGCTTTTGTAACTATCTGAGAACTTTATTCAATATACATTCACACAAAACATATTGAAGTTCAAAGATATGCTCCTGGGGCACCTGGGTGGCTCAGTGGGTTAAAGCCTCTGCTTTCGGCTCAGGTCATGATCTCAGGATCCTGGGATCGAGGCCCGCATTGGGCTCCCTGCTCGGCAGGGAGCCTGCTTCCTCCTCTCTCTCTCTGCCTTCCTCTCTGCCTACTTGTGATCTCTCTCTCTGTGTCAAATAAATAAATAAAATCTTTAAAAAAAAAACAAAAAAAACAAAGATATGCTCCTGGGCCTCCCAGTTTCCTGCTCAGAGATCAAGAGCGAGGGCATACATTGTTTATAACTCTTCACTCTCGTGAAAAGTCCCACTCAGTGTATGATAAGCACAGAAATAATTGCCATTATTTTCCACTATTTAAGAGGACTGATATGAATGTACCTATGCAGTGTAATTATAGGCCACTTAATAATTGATATATAAGTATACCATGCAATGTAAATATTCCTGTTGGTGAAAATAGTTCTGTGATATATTTTATAAGTACATATGAAAATATGGTGATTAGGTTACCATATCTTCAATCACAAATGATGTATAAGTGCTCTGCCTCTTGTAAAGATTGCTCAGATGTTAAGTTTAGCTGAGTAGAGAAGGTGTCACATAGGTGATAAGACTTGAGATGGGTACTAAGGACAAGTGCAATGTGATGTGACAGACACACAGGACATAGAAGCACACTGAATCTGAGACAAGTTTTAAGCAGAGGTTCAAAAATGAGTGAAAGCCTTCAAATGTAGGGAGCCACGACCAAGGAGGGTGATGTAGAAGGAGGTTTCACGTTTTGCCATTTTAAATGCAAGAAAACAGAACAAAATACAACTTTGTGCTCCCAATTCAGGCTCCCTAGGTGATTACATGGCTGCCAATAAAGAAAGGTTTACTAAAAAAAAAAAAAAAGAAAAAAAAGAAGTTGGTATAAATTGCAATAAACAGTAACACTTTAAAATAATTGCCTAATCAATATTAATTCCTCTGGTATCTATTTAACAGCATTAATCACAGTGAACTCATTTAGTATTAATGTGAATGTCACAAGTAATTCAATTGAATTTCCACTGCAATTCAACATTAATTACCTTAACTGGGCCATTATTTTAAAGAGTTACCCAGTAAACATGAAAATAAAAGCAATAAAATAATGCATTAAAGAATTACAGTGTGGTGCTATACATTTTATCACTATAAAATGAAATATTTGATTCATTTGAAATATTTTCATTGGAGGATTTCATTCATTTGTAGGTTGTATAGAGTCACATGTGCCCATGAAACTATGACATGTCTGTTATCATATTTGTAAGAAAAAGGGTAGAGTTTTGTTAAGAAATATGTCAAATATTGAGAGTTCTCATTTAAGTTTCAATGCTAAGTAACACACGTTATTTTAACTGTTGACTTCCTATCTGCAAGGAAAGATATGTATGTATATTGCCACATAAATGATTCATGGCAACTGTGTTTATGGTATTTATGCTAGTTTGTCAAGGTTTTCTTCAATTTTCTCACTATCAGGTAATTAGCTTTCATGTCACTTGTATGTAGGACTTAATTCAGCTGTCTGTCTTCTCATTTTCAGGTTTCTTTCTATTATACTGAAAACTGGAAAAATAAGGAAGGAGGGAAGGAAGGAAGGAAGGAGGAAAGGAAGGAAGGAAAAAAGGAAAGAAAGACAGAGAAAGAAAGAAAAGAAAGAAAAAGAAAGAAAGAAAAAAGAAAGGAAGGAAGGAAGAAGAAAAGAAAGAAAGGAAGAAAGAAAGAAAAAGAAAGAAGAAAGAAAGAAAGAAAGAAAGAAAGAGAAAGAAAGAAAGAAAAAGAAAGAAAGAAAGAAAGAAAGAAAGAAAGGAAGGAAGGAAGGAAGAAAGAAAGAAAGAAAAATAGGACGGAGGGAGGGAGGGAGGGAGAGGGAGGAAGGAAAAGAAAGAAAGACAGGCTTGTTATAAGTATATATAAAGTATAAATCAGTAGGCTCTAAGTGGCAGAATGCTGACCTCCAAATATAAAAGCTGTCACACACTGATGATATGTAAGATATTTCAGCTTTGAAAGTCTCTAAATATTCTGATTTTTAGGTTGTGTTCTAGGATGTTAAGATTTCCTGATTCAAGTTAAATTGTCCTTAAATGTACCACAAAATGTAAATACTATAGCTAACTTTTTAAAAATAGATTGTATTCATTTATTTGAGAGAGAGAAGGAAAGAGCAAGCCCATGAGCCCAGGGGGAGGGGCAGTGGGAGAGGGAAGGTTGACTGACAGCTGAGCAGGGAGTCGGACATGGAACTTGATCCCAATACCCTGATAGCAAGACCTGAGCAGAAGACAGATGCTGAACTGACTGAGCCATCCAGGCGCCCCTATATCTAACATTTTATTTTACATTTGTATTTCATATATAAGTATTCAAGGAAGGGAGTGTGTTTTATTCAACTTTACACATCTTGTAGCACCGAGTAGAGAGTTTTGCAAAGCAAACATCCAACAAAAAAAAAAAAAAAAAAAAAAAGATTATTTACCTCATCACAGGTTTTAGGTGCAACTATCTAATAAATCACTCATTCACATATATTTATATACCATGCACTACATAATGCAATATACAACATGGGCTCGTTCAGTAGTTCTTAGAAACAGCACCTTTAAAAAGTTTGTCAAATGAAATCTTACAGGAAGCCCCAATGTACAAAACAAACACGCGGACACTTGATTGAAATGGGGGATATGGGACCTGGAACCCCAGCCTGTCCTTCCCTTAATGATCAGGGCAGCTTATTGGGAACTGCCAAGGAACCTCAGGGCTTAGTGAACAAACTTGAAAACAGATGGCAGGGATATTGGATTCAAATTTGAGTCAAAACTGAGCTCTCTAATACATTAACCATAGGTTATTGGTCATGAAACTATTAACTTTTCTGAACCTCAATTTGCCTATCTATAAAATAAGACTAAATATATCTACTGATAAGTGCTGCTGTGAGTGGAATAATAGATGTAACTACTGCTGTTATCTTTTTTATTGTTTTTTCATTCATTCAAAAAATTCATTTAGATGTATACATACAATGGAGCATTATTAGATATAAAAAAGGAGGGAAACTTGTCATTTGCTATATTTTAGTGTTGCTAAGACAGTAGATCATAAAAGTTCTCATCACAAGAAAACAAATTATAAGCATGTAAGGTGACTTCTTATGGTGATCATTTCATAATATTAACAGGTACTGAATTATTATGCTGTAACCTGAAACCAATATAATGTTATATGTCAATTACATCTCAATAAAAAATACTCATTCAATGTCTTCTTTAGTTCAAGCATAATAAGTGTTGGGGATAAAGCAGTGAACAAAAGAGATCAAGGACTTCCCTGCTTATATTCTAGGAGTGGAGATTGATAACAACCAGATACATTATACATTACTTCAGATGGTTATGAGTATTATAAATAAAGACATAGTAGGAGAACCTGGGTGGCTTAGTCGGTTGGGCATCGAACTCCTGATTTCACTCGGGTCATGATCTCAGGGTCATGAGATGGAGCCCCGTGTTGGGCTCTGTGTTCGGCGCTAAATTGGCTTAGGATTCTCTCTCCTTGTCCCCCTGCCCCTCCCCCACTCATGTGCTAGTGCTCTCTCTCCTTCTCTTTCTGAAATAAATAAATAAATAAATAAATAAATAAATAAATAAAATCTTAAAAAACATAAAGACACAGCAGGGAAAGAGTGGAGAGTTGTTTTTGGTTGTCTAGGATTTAAGTAGGTGCTCAGGAAAGCGTTAGAGATAAAGTGAGGGAAAAAATCCTGGTGGATAGGAGAAAGGAGAAAATTTATTGGGGGGCGCCTGGGTGGCTCAGTGGGTTAAAGCCTCTGCCTTTGGCTCAGGTCATGATCTCAGGGTCCTGGGATCGAGTCCCGCATCGGGCTCCCTGTTCGGCAGGGAGCCTGCTTCCTCCTCTCTCTCCTTTCTCTCTCTGCCTCTCTGCCTATTTGTGATCTCTCTCTCTCTCTGTCAAATAAATAAATAAAATCTTAAAAAAAAAAGAAAATTCTTTGTAGAAAGAATTGTCTTTACAAAGGTCCTAAAGTGGAGTATTCTTGATGTTTTGGAGGAACTCAGAAAAGGCCCGTGCTAATGTGGCTGGAGAGGACTGAGTGACAGGAATTGAAGTCACGATGTTATCAGGGACTCTGATCATATACACCTTTAGGCCATTTGATGAACTTTGGATTGGATTCTGCGATGGGAAGACATTGGAGGATTTGAACAGAGAGATGAGTTGACTCACGAGCTGAAGGAATGACTCCGCTGTATGGGGAGCCTTAGAGGGGAGGCAGTGTGAGTGGAGGCAAGACTCCAGGAGGCTGTGGTCAGAAGGGATGACAGACGGTGCCTTGGAACAGGGTGTTAGTGGTGGAGTTGGGGAAATGTGCAATTGGAATTGGCAGGTGTATATAGTTTGTTCTTTTATTACATAATGGAATATATATCATGATGTATACAACACATGCACACATGCTTCTATCTAGGAGAGGTTTCTATTTGCATTCCTATTTGTTTTGATGCAGAATTTAAGCTGTAGGAACACGCTATAATGTTCCATTTCCCTCCTATGACTTTGTATTCGCACTGGTCTCCTTCCCCATACATGTGCACTCCTTCTTCAGCATCAGAAGTATAATTTCACCTGTCGAAGCCTTCCTTGTTTTGTTTGTAAAATGCTCAGCTTTGCTCTCTAGGTTGAAAGTGACTCTAATAAGAGAGGTGGGAATGCTTTGAAAACTGTTGGAGTGTCCAGAGTTGTCAGACGCAATCACTATATGATAATTTATTACATATTGTGCTTTATGGTTATGTAAATATATCTTGTGATTCTTGTGATCCTTTAGCATCTATGAGCATCTCTGTAGAAATGGGACTTTTCAATGTGTTGTTTCTTTTTTAGTATATAGCTGTATACGAGAGAGAATGTTAGTTGAGTTCTTATGTGCTTCTACCTCAGGAGAATGTGTTGTGTGGCAGGTTGCAGACGCAGCTGCTGAGGGAGCCCTCTCCAAATCCAGAATAACTACGACATTGCAATATGACATAACGTACCACAGATGGAATAGTGTTATTGTCTTTCAAGCATAGAAGTATGGTGGAAAATATGTTTCTTCATTGTATTTTATGGCTTGCCAGTAGCAGCTAGACTTTTGGGGGGGAGGCGGGGCTGGGGGTGTACTATATAATTAACTTTTCTAATTATTGCTTTTGAATTTTCTATAGTTTCATCCAATTTATATCATCTTATCTGTTTTATGGGTGTGCTCTTGTAACTGGTTATGCTCTTTGACCTCCTGAATTCTACCACATTCTCCAGAATACTGTATATTGCATGTTAATGTGACTCCTATGATACAGTCAGGAGATCATGCCATTTGATTTGTTTTTCTACAGGTGGCAATGAATATTTTTGAGTCTTCTGAACAATTTGGGCAGCCTTATTGATGGTTAATGAGAAATTTGTGAAACGCTGGCTAAAGTTGATTAGTGTTAGTACAACTGTTTTCTTTTTGTTTTTCTTGTTTTTGTTTTTGCTTTTCTAAAATTATAAACCTGCATATTAAGGAGGGACTGATTAACATGTTAGAGTATGTTTGTTTTTGATAACTGTCCAAACCTTTCCTGGAACAATTCAGTAGTAATGACATTTCTATTTCTAGAATAATACATTTTGAATAATCTTTTCATACTTCGTGTCTGGTTTTGCCTTCCTCATACCAAAGAGACTATTCAAATTGTCCATGTGAAATTTCTGCAACACTTATTTATATCGGTCTATTTTGTAACAGTATAATTGAGATATAATTCACATACCATATATTTAAAGTATGTAATTCAATGGCTTTTAGTATATTCAGAGTTGTGCAACCATCACCATACTCAATTTAGAGTATTTTGATCATCCCAACAGAGACCCTCATACCTGTTAGCAGTCACTCTGTCCTTCTCCCCAGTTTTAGGCAAATACCAGTTTACTTTCTGTTTCTATAGATTTGCATATTCTCGACACTTCTTGTAAATAGAACCACATAACACACAGTCTTTGGTGATGGCTTTCTTCACCTACCGTAAAGTTTTGGGTTTTTTTTTTAAGATTTTATTTATTTATTTGACAGAGACACAGTGAGAGAGGGCACACAAGTAGGGGGAGTAGGAGAGAGAGAAGCAGGCTCCCTGCTGAGAAAGGAGCCCCATCTGGGGTTCCATCCCAGGATCCCGGGATCATGATCTGAGCTCAAGGCAAATGCCCAACGACTGAATCACCCAGGCACCCCTACCATAAAGTTTTTAAGATTCATTCATATTGGGGTGCCTGGATGGCACAGTCAGTTAAGCATCTGCCCATGGCTCAGGTGTGATCTCAGGGTCCTGGGAGGTATGTATACAGCATTGGGCTCCCTGCTCAGCAGGGAGTCTGCTTCTCCCTTTCCTTCTGTGTTCTCTCCCTCTCCCTCAAATAAATAAATAAAATCTTTTAAAAAAACAACATTCATTCATGTTGCCACATGTGTCAATACTTTACTCCTTTTAATTTCCAAATAACACTCCATTGGGTAGAGAGAGCCCTTTGTATACCTCCATTCATCAGTTGATGGACATTTTGGTTTTTACCACTATTTTTTGTTTATTATGAACACTGATGCTAGAACATTCATGCCCAAGTTTTTGTATGAACATATGTTTTCATTCTCATGTATATATGCCTAGGAGTGGAATTACTGGGATATATGACAACTTTATGTTTAATCTTATGAGGAACTTACAGATTGTTTTGCAAAGGAGCTGCACCATTTGACATTCCCACCAGAAGTATATGAGTACTAGAATGTCTGCAAGTCTTTGATAACACTTGCTATTATTTGTCTTTTTTTATTTTTACCATCCTAATGATTGTAAAATGGTATCTGATTGTGGTTGGGATTCGCATTTTTCTTAAGGCTAATGACAGGCAATTTTATGTATTTTTATTGCACATTTGCACA
This sequence comes from Ailurus styani, assembly GCA_002007465.1. Taxonomy (NCBI): domain Eukaryota; kingdom Metazoa; phylum Chordata; class Mammalia; order Carnivora; family Ailuridae; genus Ailurus; species Ailurus styani. The sequence continues at coordinate 2,062,311 of LNAC01000273.1, forward strand.
CTTTCTTTGGAGAATGTCTATACAGATGCTCTCCACTTTTTTTTTAAAGATTTATTTATTCATTTATTTGACACAGAGAGAGAGAGATCAGATCACAAGTAGGCAGAGAGGCAGGC